>JAYMSR010000386.1:0-14689 GCA_036897825.1 Plantago rigida
TGGCACTGAAAGTTATACTATATTTCGGAGTGGGAATAATGTTGGTGAGGTGAAAATGTCATGATTTAGCGGGTACGTTGATATTGTTCATATGAAATTATGAATCAACCGGTACCTAAATAGAAAATAGAGATATAAATTTGCTTGTTGAATTGTAAGTTTGCTCTGAGTCCATTTGGGTAACTACTTCAATAACAGAAGCAACATAAACATTTACTTAATACTTGTCAAAGTTTTATAACTTACTGGTTAATTTTTGGAGGGTAATTTTTTTGGTACATTACAACATTTTTGATGGAATTTCAATACTCCAATCGATTTCAATACGTATTTTGTTCCGTTTCTTATTTCCAGTTTTCATTTTTTGATAACCTAGCTCCTTAAACACGGATTTTATTACTAGGAAGCATACATGTGATTGGAATACTTTAACTTGTTCATACATTAATCACCACATTATATGCATTAATTGCTTTATTCCCACTAGTTGAAATGAGTAAATAACACGTTTTAGCGACTTTCATTTTTAACAAATAGAAATACAAATTTAAGGAATTGGAAAACTGACTACAATCTACTTAGCATCAACGCTAGTCTCCTATCAAAATCCATTTAGTCTCTATTCTTAGTCTCATTCAAAGATGACATTATTAACCGTGATTTATGGAAAATATCTCTGCATTGGACTCTCATAGTAGTATAAACTATACCCTAAGTTTAAACAGTGTGAAAGAAGAGACCAAGTGGGTGGTTTACTGCTGGAGGACCCACCATCGTCGGTGGTGGAGGAATATCATTATATGTGATTGTGAATTTGTGAATGTGACCTACTACTACTACTACTACTACATTCCATCTTCACACTCTACACTCTACTCTTCCATCTCTCACATTCCCCATTAAAACTAAACTCACACTTCACACACTCATAACTTAAGACTCAACTCAAACACCAAATTCAATTCTCTCTCTCAACTCCATCACCTAAGATTCAACAACAACAACAAAAATCTCTTGCAAGCAGCCCATAAAGCAGAAAGAAATGAGGGATGAAGAAGCTCAAACTATTACAACCACAAACAGCAACGGAAGCAGTAGCAGTTTTTCCTCTTCTGTGAAGAAAGATGTGGGTTCTGGTGTTTTTGAGAATGGTGTGTTTGGAAGAGAGAAGTACAAGTTGTGGGTTTTGGGTGCTATTGTTTTGCTTGCTGTTTGGTCCATGTTTACTGGCTCTGTAACTCTCAAATGGTCTTCTGTTAATCTCAAACACTCCCCTGATGAGTTCGAGACATCTATCCGTGCCGATCTTGATATTCTGGTACTCAAATTGGAATCTTTCTCATGTTACTTGCTTTTATTGGTACTGTTTTCTTTAGGTTTACAGGGTTTTCGTTTTAAAGATTTGCCTTTAGGAACCTAATTGATTGGCTTCTGAGAATTTAGAATGTCTTTAAAACCTTTCTGTTATAATCATTAATATATAGCTTAACTGGCATCTTGAAACTTGAACACTTTGAATTAAACTAAACAAATCAGTGGAGTAGTAAATTTTGACTTGTTAGTTGTTACATATTGTTTAAGTCCAATTGTAATTAAGTACGTTTAGGCTTCTTCGCTAAGCTATGATGAAGGAACATAAAACCAACACACATGAGATTTAGGCCAATAATCCGGCACGTAGTTTTTGGACTGGAAATGGCTTCTAATACAAATAACCTTTTTTAGGGCCTTAAGAATCTTGCTTTTCTTCTTCTTTAGTCTATATATGTGCTGAGTTGTTGTTGACTTTGTTTGAAGTGATGATTCCCTTATTTTAATGATCTTGTACGCGTATTGGGAACTTGTAGGATGTAGATGAAAGGGTGAAAATGGTGAGGCAAATGTGGAACTCATACAAGCATGGTAAAACAATGAGCGTGCCGAGTTTCTGGCGAGAAGCGTTTGGGGCAGCATACCAGGACTTAACCAACGAAGCTCCTGGCGTGCAGAATGCTGCACTTATCGAGATAGCCAAGTTGTCGTTCCAGTCAACGGACGTGCAGGACTCTGCTCAAGATCAATCTGACAGGTAGCTATCTTTTTTGGTTTTTGCTGAATGTTAATTGACAATCTGCTACATACTTCCTGCACGCTAATTGCCTTGGTGGACTTGCTTTTGTATGAATGTGAAGCTTGTTTATCAAAATACGAAAGAGAGTTGTCTCATCTGACATTTCTTTTGGGCATTCTGCAGAAATGCTTAGAATCTGAAATTCTTCCTTCAAGCAAAACCATAAACCATTGCACTTTATATGTGGGTCATTCACGAAATCTTGTTCATGAGATGAACACGGTCGTGTTGTTAGTTTTTCATCCGAATCTCTGAGAGTCTGACATGGAGTGAATAGTTAACCTGGTCCTAAAAGTAGAGCATTGCAACAGGCTGACAACTACAATATGCAGGAAGAAGAATCTATAAGAAAATGAAACTAGCATAGTATGACGCATCAACTTATGTCATATATTCCATTTATATATGTACCAATATAAATGGTTTACACTCATGTGCAATTATTATAACTATCTTTTACACTCCACCTTAATAGACGTGTCCAAAAGGTCCAAAGCAACAAAGGGAGTAATTCATGACACATCCATTTTCAAGTTTTCTTCCTTCATTGAGCTTCTCTGGACTAGAAAGCATATTATATTCTCATGATTTAATACCAACTCAATTATGAATGTACTTTTACTACACAGAGCAGCAGAGGAAATGGGATCAAGAAAGCAGCGATGAATATGGTGAAAATCACTGCCTCGAGTTAATGTAATTAGGTTATCAGCAGTGGCGATAAAATTCCCTGCTTGGAAGAATAATACTATGTTTAAGTTACAGCGTTTGTATCTGATTGACAATCAATGAGATACATTTCATGTTACGCTGCAGTTTTTTCTTAACATGTACCAGTAGTTTTTGCAACTGTGAAAAGAATTCAGTGTGATCCTTGACTTGTTATTCTTCTTCAAGAATCGAAACAATTTCCAAGCTCAGCCCGAAAATGTTTGGTTAATAGTATAAGTTTTAGTGAAACTGATGTAGCATATAGCCAGAAATATAGCTTAATAATATCAGTCTCACAACAGACAACACTTTAAAGTTCATAAAATTAGAATGACCTTACTCCACATATGATCTCAATAACAAAAACATGTACAGCACTTGTTATTATGGGCACAGTGGAAGTGGAGGTATAGTGCTGGCCGATTCTGGCGAGTGGAGTTTTGAATTCTTCAAGTAACTGTTGGATGTTTCAATTAACGTGACAGAATTATTAGCATTGAGAGGAGAACCGACTTTTGCTTGGGAGAGGAGATTTGAGAAACTTGAAGTTGAAATAGATACAAACTGTATACAAATTGTTTAATGCCCACCTAACTAGGACCCATCTTTAGTATAATGTTTTGGAAGATTGCCCAGGTTTAAACAACTACCTTGGGATATGATCATATGAAAAATTGAAAATATACACGTCGATTGAAATGGTTGTGCGGATCATTTAGCCAAGGTCGGACATACAATGGAGGAGGGGCTGCGGGAAGAACCTCCACCATGTCTACATCCTTCGCTTCAAAAAGACGTTTAGGATGCATTGTCCATGTACTTCACCACTTTCTTTATTAGTAGGTAAAAGAAAAAACATGTATTTGTCTCAATTAAACTAATGAAAGATTAGCAAGTAACATGTGCAGCAGTGCAAAGCATTGAGGCATGTTTAATTTTTTTAGCCGTTGTCTGACCATACTTGACGGAAGTACGAATGAAATATTATGCCCTTTTCCACAGAGCTCAAATTTCACAATGACACAAACCTGGTACAGTACTTAGTTTTAAAATACTGACTTCAAGTTTGCAACCAAACATGCATTTTTTTACTCAATAACCTCTTCAACGACCTTGTTCTGGACCTTGTGCAAATATACTACCTAGCACTCGAAGCTCCCAATAACCCTACTGAAAATAACCAAGGGAAAAGAAGAAAGCACAAAAAAGTGATGAGCAAGCAAAAGTAATGTTCTGTAAGGTAGAGCTACAAGGGAGCTCATAATCATAGATAGTGAACCTCAATTCGTACACCTTATCAAGTATAACAAACCTACAGTTAATATAACTTGACAAAATTTCCTGAGCAGGTATAGCAGCTCCTGTAGTTGCTCTATGAAGAGGAGTTCGTGAAACTGTCCTCTCACAAGTAACAAAACAAGTTAAGGTCAGTCTCAAAACAAATGTATGTACACTTCCTGGTCACTCTTTAATCCTCAACCGTCTGGATCTCTCCCATCATAATCCTGTTGCTAACTACACTGAATCCTAGAACAGAAGGGCTTACTTTCTTCCCTTTCTTTCCCTTCTTCTTCCCACCTTTTGCAGATCCATCAGTAGCACCTGCAACCTCGACATCAATGTTATCTGAGGTCATGTCTCCCAAGGTAGAGGGTTTCCGCTCATTCTGAATTTTGAAAGCCATTTCGAGCACATCTGCAGTCAGGAAATCCTTGTAGTTGAGAAACTTGTCAATGAACTTACGGTCAGGGTCAACGGAACCAAGATTCTGTGTCAGTAGCATTTCTGCCTCCTCTCTTGATTGCTTCATGCAAAATTCCAAAAAGTTCATATCTGGATCAGACAAATGGGTAGTCAGAACATAATTTTACACATTGCATCTCTTGTCAACCTTTTGTACATTGTTTGCCAATGGTTACATTTCAGGCTTTCAGCTACTTGTTAAGAGAGTGCATAAAATTAGGGTAAGCATTGGGGCATGCCCCTCTAACTCTAATACATGTAGAGACACTGAGCTTGGTAAAAAATTTCTCTACATAATAATAATGATATTAATAGAAAAGACGTGTACTGGTGAGGACATGAAAGACAGACTAATAAGTAATGTTTTAAACAATATGAGAAAACATTTTATGTCATATGTATATCAACCGATGTTCCTAGTAAAACATTTATGTTTCCAGATATAATTATAATGTTTGTCGGTCTTTTTTAGTCTCTCTATAAAGAGTCTCTTGGGAGACTTACTACTAATGCCCATTATAATATACTCGTATTTACAACTTTATCAACCCACCATCATTTTTATTCCAAATATTTCTTCATCCGTTTAAATAATAATAAACTTTCCACTTTATCAACCCAATATAAATCTTCATTCATTTAATTATTTCTCCAATTAAATAATAATCAGTTTTACGATTTTCCTTATTTTGTTGGGGAAAAAAAACAAAATGAGGAAGCACAATATAAATAATGATAATGACAATGATGATGATGTCGCACAAAAATCATCATATTTACCCAGTAAACAGGGGGCGAATTACTAGGCCCAGTTAAAGAAAAATAATTTTCCAAGGGCAGCAAGTGAATTGGCTCTCGGAGTAACTCTTAACATGGGGCCACTGTTAGTCAAATTAGACATCTGGAGGTTATTTATCCTGAATCAGAATCCAATAAGAAACTGATAAATATATCTACAGAAAAAGGAAAACTTTAAATCACAAAATGCATAATGATGTGGCACATGGCACAGTTCTTTGATGCATTTTAAATATAACCAGAAGCGTCTTGTTGGTTCTTTAATTTAAACAATGCATATCAGTACATGAAAATTCGACATCCTAGATGTAAGACTACGGAGAAGAAATAGTGAGCAACATTAAAAGATAGGTTGTACCTTTTGACCCAATGAGCCTGCTACACTCACTCTCGCACCAATCCTTGAAATCCATAGCCTCTGTACAATGCAGACAATGGTTAGCGTGCCTTTCCTTCCTTTACCAGGAAAAGAATAAACGAACTAAACACCACACTGTACCTGAATGCTTGGACGGGGCCTTCTTTTTTCCTTTCTGGGACGGCAGGGCAGAGGAAGCTGATGCAGAAAGTGCAAACTCAGTAGGCTTGCTGCTGTTAGACTTCTTTTGGTTCAATGACACTCCAGGATTTCCTTTCAGAGGGGTGTTTTTGCTTCCCAAACTGTTCTGAGTTCTGAGCACTGGAAAGTCTGGCCTGCAGGGAATAACACATGCAGCGTATCAAGGAACATGAAAGCAAAACTATATGGCAGCATACAAGTCTGTACTTCAAAAAAAGATACTCGTTGAAAACCCCTAAATTTGATGCACTTGTAATTACCAGAAGACATCGGTGCACTAATTTATCTGTATGCAGAGTAATGATAATGGCTCCTTGGCATTTTCAATGAACTCGTACTATAAAAACGATACCCCAAGCAACAATGTAGCTGTTCTGTCATGAATAACGGCTCAAACATGTGAAGTAAGAACTTGGAATCTCATGCACCCCCCTAACAATACAACACCCACCCCCTTCCCCACAGCACGCGGACCCAAAAAATAAATAAATAAATGCAATATCAAATATGAAATGCATGCAATTTCAGGTGCATCCCAAGTTAACATTCTAAATTAAACAACTGCAAAACCAATCCACTTGGCTGAAAATAACCAGATCCCACCACCACCCAAATCGTGAAATGGGCCTTGTCCACATAAACACAAGACTATAGTGAAAAAACAAAAAAGAGAGACGTCACTCTAGATCAAAAGTTATCTCGGCATAAGTATGAAACCCGACAACGGAACACGCATGACTGTTGAGAACATAATAACTAAGCATAAAAATATGCACAGTAGACAAAACAATTAACAGTGATGAATAATAACTAAGCCCGTAAAGCATGCACACATAAAAATATGAAGTATATTAGTGTCATAGGAAATAAAGACATACTGCTTTCCGTCTGTCTTAGACTGCTCCACAGGTCCCCAGAACAGATCATCCTCAACGTTTTGTTTTCGTTGAGAAGCTTGTGAATTTATCTGCATTGCTGGAGCCTTTGCAGGAGATGTAGACAGTGACCAAGATGGAGCGCTTCCACGGGCAGATTGATTTGTGGCAGGCTTCTGAGGCGGCAAGGTCTGAATCGGCTGTGACGAAGACCCTTTTTTCCCCTGTTCCTTCAGAATATCCCTCAGTGACGTCGTTTTGTTTGGCTTCCCGGAATCAGTGGACCAAGCAGGTGCAGGAGGACTTGCCGGCTCCTCCTTCCAGAGAACAAAATCTCCCAAGGAAGGGCCAGAAGGCACTGCAGGTAACACTTCCTTCTCCTGTTGTACCTGGCGGTTGGGTTTGACCTTGTCAGCAGGACTGGAATCAATTGCAGCTGCAGGAGCAACCTTAGAGCCCCCACTCTTTGCCTTAGCAGCCTTTTTGCGATTCTTTTTGGAGTCTTTTGCCGATATGAAGTCATTATCCTCATTGTTAGAGCTCGTAATGGATGCAAAAGGTACCACTGGTGTGCTCTCCAAAACCACCTTCTCTCTCTCACCTAACTTGGCAACACTGCTATCCCAGAATAAATCATCATGATTATTCTTGCTCTTTGGAATTAATGAACTGTCTGATTTTGCAGAATTTACAACAGTATTGACAGAATCAGGCCGACTTTCACTGGATAACTTCTGATCAGTATTCACTACCACGCCAGCCCATGGACTGGGAAAGCTCACGGAACTCACAGGTGTTGAGATCTCAGACAGTGTCATTTCTTCCCGTGCTCTTCTCTGCTCTTCTTGTTGTATTTCTAAGAATGATTTCGGCTTAAAACCCGGAGCAGGTTTCCATGCCCGTTGGGAAGCCATTGTTTGATCATTCATCTGTATGGCAACTTGTCCAGGCTGACCATATGTCTCAGTCATTACACCATCTCTGTCTGCAAGCTTCAAGTCAGGTACCACGTTTTGACCTGGTAGAAGATCCACATCCTTAGCAGACACCTTTTCAATCTTTGATGTAGCTGCAGCTGCATCCCCTTGGACAGGTGATGTGTCCAATTTTGATTCACTAGAGTTCGCCTGTTGTGACTTAGGCGTTCCCTTCAGTGGGTCTGTGGAGACCTTTGAGGACTTCTGTTTTCTCGACTTCTTCTCTGAAGATTTTTTAACTTCCCGTACTTCAGTACTTTTCACTTCCTTTATGAGAGAGGATTCACGAATTTTCTGCTGTTCTGCATCATGCACTTCTTCAGATGCGCTCCCTGGAGTCTCTGCCAATGCATTTGCATCTTTGTATACCGCCATCTTCTCACGACCAACTCTTGACTTCTCGGAAATCGATTCCTCCAAATGATGTTCGTCATGATAGGATGCATGCTCCAAATGGTGCTTGCTCGCTTCTTCCGACGATGGTGCCATATCTAGGCCGTCCGGTGGCATAGAGGAGACTTGATCCTTCTGAGAGCTATCCCAGATCCTCTCCTTCATATCATTGGCAAAAATTTGGTGCGGCAGATGCTTAGAGGTTTCTAAATCGATATTGGAGCTAAGGTCCTGAGAAACACTCGGAGGCACAATATAACCAGCTGAATTTGAATGTCCGTCTTGCATATTTGGAACTTGTGCACTCATATGAAACAAGTCATGTGGTTGTTGAAAGCGGGTATTGTCCACCACATTGGCTTTTCCAGTGGCAAAACTACCAGTTTGCAATGGTAGCTCACCTAATCGTTGATTTTGATGCTCAGAGGGTACTTGCGAAAGCAACTGATGCTGCTGACGTATTAACTGCTGCTGCTCTTCTTGCTTCTGTTGATGCTGCTTAAGCAATAAAAATTTATCCAATGCAGACAGCTGCTGTGGAGGGACTGGGGCCTGTGTTTGCAGTTGTTGCAGCAAGTATTGTTGTTGCAGCATATTTAGGACTTGTGGATCTTGAGGAAGACCTGAAGAGAGGAGTTTTTCTGCAGTTAACAGGTTGGCTGAGTTATCCATAGAGTGACCTAGAATGCTGGAAACAG
Organism: Plantago rigida; assembly: GCA_036897825.1. Lineage (NCBI taxonomy): Eukaryota > Viridiplantae > Streptophyta > Magnoliopsida > Lamiales > Plantaginaceae > Plantago > Plantago rigida. Next base: position 8,865 of record JAYMSR010000386.1, read on the forward strand.
ACGGATTCTGTGACGGTAGTCTCGGATGTTGTATCCCAAATGCAGATTGTGGAGGAATCTGGTTTTGGTGAGGATCCAACTTATCCTGAAATGGGTCTGACCGCCCTTGATCAGAGAAATTCAACCAACTACCAACTGGATTATTAGCATTAGAGGTGGAACGATCAGGTAATCCTTGAAGGACAGACAATAAGTCAACATTCTGAGGATGATGATGCACCCGCCCATTTTCTGCAATAGATGAGGGGAAGTTCGAGTGAGCCAGTGAGGCATCATTCGCATCAGCCATTGAAGCTGCATCTCTCCCTGGCCATGCTAAATAAGGGTTTGTCAGAGATCTCTGCCTCTCCAGAGTCATCCTTTTGGCTAATACATATGGGTCATCAACACTATTAGGTCCCATGGGGAGAATTGTACTGGAACTATTTCCACCATAGTCCTGCATGCCTGTAAAAGAAAATTATTTAAAACCTAATGAAAAAGAAGAAAATGCATGGCATACATGACAAAAAGGATTTGAAGCAATTGGTCACTTCTTCAAATAGAAATAGGCATACCTTCTGAGCGACCAAAATTCTTAAGGGGAGAGGCACCCGTATTACCAGCCATCAATGACTCCAGAAACCTATTTTCAGCCTCCTTGGTAGAACCAAATTGAAATCTTGATTCAGTTCTCAACACATCAGCTGCACCAGGAGCTGCACTAAGTGGCCCAAAACTGCTGAAGTTCAACCTATTCGATGCATCTTGGTTTTCACTTGGCTTGGGCGTGTTAAATCCAGGAGGTGGTCGAGCTTTGGCACGCAAATGGGGCATCACATCTCCAAGCAAACAGAATGGAGAATCAGCTGGTGCAATAGCCAAACGAACTTTCAACTCAATCCCAAAATATCCAGACTCAAACCATGTGATAATGTCACTCCCTGCAAAAGGGCCTTGAATTTCACCTTGAGGATCTTTGTAGATAAGAACCAAGTCCTCTGGCGAAGGTTGGGAGACCTTTTGTGGCTCCATTTCTCTGTCATGTACAGATGAAGATTGCCTTCTGAGAAAGGGATCATCGCCCATCTGCCAGTTAGGTCCTCTGTTGTTGTTGTTAGATGTATCAATACTATTTTCCGGAACATTCTTCGAATCATTGTCGCCAGATCGCTCCCTCCAATCATGAGAAGATGAAAACGAACGTTCTCCAAATGATGGTCTCCATGGGATTGAACCATGCCCTGGCGCGCTTGATTCCCTAGCAGCAGAACCATTATCATCCTTGAAAACAGCACGGTCTTCCTTTAAAGCTGAACAAGACAATAATTCCTTTTAGCATTAAAAATTAAAAAATAAATAATAATAATAATAATAATACAATAATAATAATTATGACAAAAAGAATCTGTGAGAGAGGGAGACGAGAAAAGGGAACCACAAACTTGCTTAAACACCATGGCAGATGCGACAATCTTTTAGGAATGCACAAATGAACAACAGATAAATAAAACCACATGAATATATGAGCATTACTATTCCAAAGGAATCATTGACCATAACATGATCTGCTACAGTCGCAAAATGTCATTTGTATAGATCTGTTAGCCAAATTACAGTAAGAAAGTCACAGAATTTCATTCCCTTGCATGGAACAACTCCATAGTTCCATGAATACAATATAGGGCCCTTGAATTTACCTTCAGAATTTGTCTTGAAATCAGAAAAGACCTCATGACCTTGCCCTGTCTCAACATTGGCATTAGACCAAGCATAACTGTGCTTTTCATGGGAAGAGCCTTCTGAATAACTTGATACATCCTGTTCATGCTTAGAATCATCAAGAGAGGAGGCCGGTAAATCATCTCTACTGCCTGCAGGTGCAAAACAATAAAAACTGAATTACCAGTGTAATGCCAACTGGACAAACTAACGTCAGACATACTGTAGAGCTATGTTAGTAAAATATTGAGTACCAATTCTATTTCTTCTTGACTGCATAAAATCAGTCGGTTTAACGGCAGACACATCTTTATTCATCTGTGGAGCACCGCTGCTTAGGATTTCTCCGTTGCCAATCCCCTTCAAGATAACCTATAGGCAAAAACCGCCATAATTATTTAAACAAACACCAGTCTAGATCTGAAGATTGGAACGTATCTGCTGGAGTAGATGATGTCTTACCAATTCTTCCGGGCTAGGTGCCAAGAAGGCCAAAGGTTCCACGGGATCTTCATGAGTGACAGAAGGTACTCTAACACCTCCTTCCAAATACTTGGCAGTATACCTCATATCAACTGTCCTGTATACGTCAACCAATTTTGCCCGGCTATAGTTCAGAGAATAGGGCTCTCCATTCCCACTTCCACCCTTTTCAAGGACAGATCCATGTAGTTCCAAGTTAATGGGCGGCTGTATATGTGTGCTGCCACTGTAGCCAGATTTTCCACGGCCAAAGGAAAAGGCTGGACTGGCACTTTCTCCGCGGCCCCGACCATGTGAAAATGTAGGGACCGGTTTGCTTGGGGTCAAAGTCTGGTTGTTAGGATCTGATCTCCCACGGCTATACGAAGAGTTAGATCTCCATGGTCGATGATGATCCCCATCCTTCTCATCTTTTCCATCATATGAAGGATGAAATGACCCTTTGTCAAGAATGGGATCAGCTTCTTTGTTAAGGTCACCCCACTTCTCACGCACAGCATCACTGTCTTTCCCATCAGGCCCCCAGCGTGTGTTCCATTTGCTCTCGCGGCGCTGTTCATGATTATCCTTATTTCCTGAATCACTCCACCGTTCTCCAGGAGTACGACGTGCATCGCCGTGGTGCTTCCCAGAAGAATCAGTCCAGCGATCTACCTTGCGGGTATCATTGTTCTCACGTTCCCGTTCCCTCCATCGATCTCCGCGGCCCAATGAGTTTGTCTCCCTTTCTTCATCAAGCCAGCGATCACGACGACCAGATTCCATATTTAGCACTGAAGGGCGGAAAACATCCTTTTTCTTATTGCTGTCACTCAAATTATCCCCTGTTCCAGTAGGTTTCATAGTGTCTGAACGATTGGCATGACCTGGAAGCGATCTGATATGGTTCTCCTGCACCAAGTAAACTATAAAGTTGAAAAGAGACAAGTAGGCTACGATGGTATTGCCTCACTCCTACTACAATCCATTTACACAATAGCTAAAGGTTAAATTTCAAGAGTACGACAAGTACATAATAGCATACCCCAGAAACCATGCCAGTCTTACTGTCCCCTGACTTTGGTAGAAGCCACTGTGGCGAAAGAGGGATGGAATTTTCGGATCCTTGAACACCTACAAAAATGTGTGTTAGAGTGAGATGGAGATTAGGAGATAGCCAACACCAAGTAAATATCATTCCAATAAACCATTCTCCACCACTATGGGGATTTAGTCCAAAATAAATAATCAAGGTGGTTTAGGGAATAGTGAATTGGTTTTAAGAAAATATGACTAATACAGCTAAACCTACAAAAAGAAAAAACAAATACAAGACAAGCCCATCACTTTTGACAGGGTATTTCAGTAATTGAAGAAGCCGGAGAAATGTTTTGAGAAACATCAGAGTAAAAATGCAACCTTTCAAATGTTTACATTTCACATATATGCTTTACTACATGACAATCAAAACTAGCTGAACTCGCATCAACTGCTCGTCTTCCATAGCTGCCAGAAATTTCTACCCATGTCTTTATATACAACTGAATTTTGCAGAAAAAAAGGACTTGGAAGTTGCTAACAGCCGCAGGGTAAAACATACACCAAAAGCAATAATTTTTATATCCTTGTTTATATTCAAAAGGCCTAAAGTGATGTTTACTCCACGGCTTCAAACCAATACATCCAAAACCACCACAAAAAAAAACTCCGGATAACAGATAATGAATCTGATAAACCCTGTACCAGATACAGCCAAAATCAACAAAATTAAGTACATTCAAGGGAAAACAATCATCTTCATATTTCCCGAACACCAAAACTGTTTCCAGATCGAAAGAAGGTAATTGAAAACAAATATGGAAAATTAACCCAAAGTTTGAGGGAAAGTAAAAAACTTCACCAAGACACAACAGTACGAGATAGCATAAGCCGTCGCATTGAAGAAAAACAGTCGAGTGTTGAGAGATAGAACCCTAAAATCGCGATTTAAGGCACGGACGAGTCCATAGACATAAAGGTCGAAGTTTTAGGGTTTTGAGAGGAGAAGGGGGGGAGGAGAGAGTGAGTAATGGAGCAAACCTTTGGGGATCTCGATGGAGCGAGAATCGAAGGCCGTGGTGTGAGCCATTGATGATCGGAATGAGAGGAGGGTTGGATTGACTCGTGTGCTTGGAGAGGTGAAGAAGAAGAGTATAGGGCAAAGCAGAGGGCTACATAAATCAATCCACACGATTTCTTTCGGTAACAATTGTGGTGTTTGCTTACGTGTCGCCCTAACCCACCTTGGTGAAAACCCAATGAGTTACTACAAGTTTACGGTTAACCCAAGTTTACGGTTAACCTCCGTCTAGTTAATGATGATCATCTTCTTTTCGGCATTGTTTTTAGCATATTTTATTATTTGTTGCAGAACAACAAATGATAATGAATGAAAAATATAGAGAGAGAAATGATAAATAATAAGAAATGTACGAGACTAGAGGGATAGTAATATGACTTTTTCACGATCAGGCACATTTTCACAATTAGTCATAAATTGATACGTTTATTTTCATTAAATGTAAAAATACTGAAGTTTGTCTCACTGTAGAAGAGCCTTAAATAATAAAGTAAAATGAATAGTAGTTAGTGAGATTTACATTTTGATATTTTTGTATGGGATTATATATAAATGGAACATCAATAAACGGAAATAGGGACGTGTTTAGCGAGGCGGAGAGAATGTAACACTAATGTACTAATATCGCTTGATACTTGTATTGGTTACAATTTGTACTTATTAGCCCACTAAGGCTACGGCCCAATCCGCAATCCATTAAGGAGTCCATCTTAGCTTTGTACGCGAGTTGGATTCCAAAGGTTAATGAGCTAACCCACCTAGCTAAGTCACACATCCAAACAAGTAGTCCAAGGACTACCAGACTCACTTGATCTTAATGACGACCTTCCAGCTGGTAGACAAGCTAGCTAGCTTACCCGGCTCAATCTCCTAACCAACCAACAGGTTATGAGGCTAGTCAACTAACCACCTAGATAGGAAGCTAGCTCAACGGAAGTGGTATGGCAGACGACTCTCCTAACTGGACAAGACATGGTCCAACCCACTAGGAGACTCCAACTACTTCACCCAAAATCAAGGAGAGGTGGGTAGGATGGACTTTAACGGATAGATAGTCTATATAGGAAGGCAGGTGGAAGAAGAAAGGCATCTGATTCATACTACAAGAAACCCTGACAATCAATCTCTCTAACGCCTCCATCTCTCTCAAACTCTCTAATAAACGCTCTTAGTCCTCAATCATCTACCACCTTCCGCTATCATCCATTACCATCCGACGACTACCAGCTAGCTTCCTCCAACAAGGTCAGATAGCCTCTCGTTGTTGGGCAAGATGACGGCAAAGTAAAAGACTAAAGGGGGGGAATAGTATTTTCAAACTTTTGTCGATAAAACGATTTCTCAGATATTTGATACTTAATTTCAGAGAGCGGAAGACTTTCTATGATAAGTTCACATGCTCAGCAAGATATAATGTGTATAAGTACTTAGCAAGGTAGATAAAGCAATAAGTAAATTGCAGAAAGTAAATAACATAAGAGTTTATAGTGGTATCTGAGGGTGGCGTAATCCCTCAACTAATCCACTCGTCCTTTCATAGGAT
>JAYMSR010000387.1:0-14686 GCA_036897825.1 Plantago rigida
ATTTCTATTTCTATGATTCTATGATTTATCTGTTTTTGCAACTTTTTAATTTAATATCAATAATTTATGGTATATATATATTAAAATGCCGTCATGCCGACTCTATCCGAATAAACTGGTCCGATCCGATTGAAACTTTTTTGGAGGGTGACGGGCTCAATCTCCGATTTCTAATTTTAAAAGAGGTACTCTGGTATATTATTAGTATTGAATAGGATTGTTTTTGTAAAATTATACAATGGGCCCAAAAAAAACCTCAATAAAATCAAGTAAATTGCTCTCTGTGACCTTTTCCCCTATTTGACCGTAATCATAGATTCTGAGACCGACAACTTACTAATAATACATTATTGTACTACTTGGAAAATGATAAAAGGGAAGAAAAAAATAAAGAAATAATAATATTAAAAAGAAAAAGATAATGAGGGACTCTTAAGAATCCAAAATCCCACAGATCTGTCACACCATCCAATGGGCGTGGTAATTAGGAACCTCTACTGATGATTATCCCCAAAAAACTCTCATTCTCACCTTCTCCAACAAAAAAGCGCCATCTCAAATCTAATCCCACTTCCTAACTCATTCTCATAGGGTTTTTGGACACAAAATTTAAGAAACTTCCTACTTTTGTGAGCATGTAGTGAGGTCTCGTCTAGTCTCGTCTCTTTAGCTTCCTAAGAAGTTCCATAAACCCCTACAAGAGTTTTACTCACTATGGTACTCCTACCAAGAAAAACACGCATGTCGTAGCACATTATGTTGAGATTGAAAAAGTTGAATAATGAATTTAATAAATAGTCAACGTATATGTACCAGTACAATTGTTCAAGCATCATAAATTCATCCCTATCCAAACGCAATATTCGTTAGTCAATTGTACGAAATCTCTTCGTAAATTAGATTCATATTGTTATCATAGACCACGCACAACTTTAAACCAAACTTATGCTCGTTCGTACATTTTGTCGTTTCCTAACTAACCCCCGCCATTTACTTGTTCGAAATAAGGCGGGAAGCTCTAACTGTGTTTTTTTCGAAAAATCAGGTCACGTACATTTCTTCAAATAGCTTCCTTTAAATACATAATCGTCAAATGATAATCACAAGGCCACTGTCGTAAAATTTTACTATCCACATATCTAACTCGACAAGAATCTACTATCACATATTTATAAGAAGTATTACTATCATATTAAATTACATTCATTCGTAGTTTGTACACCACATGTCCAATTTGATACGTATCTATTCTGAAATATTTTACACTTTTCTAAGTTGAAATATGGTAATATAGGTACCATATGCATTAAATTCCCTAATAATATGAAAACAAGATCAACCCACAACCATTAGTTCTAGTCTTGTTTGACTCCATATCTCCTTAATTGTCATAATAATAAATCATATAGATAGATTAGTACTAATGTGTCATTAGTCCACCTTGCTCTACATTAATTCCTTTTAAATTTCCTCAAACCTCATTCATCTCCCTCCTCCCATTTTCCTACACACTCTCTCTCATCAACTTTCTCTCTCTTATTCATTCAATCAATTCAACCATCAAAATCCAGCTACAGAAACAAAGAGAAAAACAGAACCAGGCATATAAAAAAAAGAACAAGAAAAAAAGGGAAATAAATACAATCCCCATCACCACCATCAACAAGCTGTCCCCTCCAAGAAAAGAAACCAGGAAAGATTCCTCCTCCATTGATTAAAACTTCAACAAGGTACATTTTTTCCTTCATACAATCATCCAATACGTTGAAGGGTATCAAAAAAAGAGCAGTAAAAAGGTAATCTTGGCATCATTTTTAGTCTGCTTTTTCTTGTTGATTCAATTTCATTCAAACCCTAGCCCTGTTTCTGAAAAAGTCCAAGAAAATCGGTAGATTGGGTTTGTAGAGGGTAGCATCGAGGTGGGTTGTCAAGATTTTGATCCCAGATGAAGCACATTGACGGCACACCCTCCACTCCAGGAAAGTTTAAGATGGAGAAATCTCCTTACAATAGGCTAAGAAGCCATTCTTCCTTAGCCAAGCTTACTTTCTGGTCTTTTGTGTTCCTTGGATTGATCTTTGTGTTCTTCTATAGATCACCTTCTTCCTCATCCCCTGCATCCTCAGATCTCTCTAGGAGGTCTCTAAGAACCAGCTCTTATACAGGTCCAATCTTTGAGAAAAAGGTTAGGGAGTCTGCCAAGAGCAGATCACCAAATGGGGTGTCTGTTTTGGTAACAGGTGCAGCTGGTTTTGTGGGTACACACGTCTCTGCAGCGCTTAAACGCCGCGGAGACGGTGTTGTGGGGATAGATGTGTTCAATAACTACTACTATCCGTCTCTTAAGCGTGCGAGGCAGGAGCTTTTGGAGAGGCAGGGGGTGTACATTGTTGAGGGGGATATCAATGATGGTGATTTGTTGAAGAAGCTTTTCGATATTGTGCCGTTTACTCATGTGATGCATTTAGCAGCTCAGGAAGGTGTACGTTATGCGATGGAGAATCCTAGCTCCTATGTGCATAGCAACATTGCTGGTTTGGTTAATTTGCTTGAGGTGTGTAAGAACGCGAATCCTCAGCCTGCGATTGTGTGGGCGTCGAGTAGCTCTGTTTATGGTTTGAACACAAAGGTGCCGTTTTCTGAGAAGGATAGGACTGATCAGCCGGCTAGCTTGTATGCTGCGACGAAGAAGGCTGGTGAGGAGATCGCGCATACTTATAACCATATTTACGGCCTTTCGCTGACTGGATTGAGATTCTTCACCGTTTATGGACCTTGGGGTAGGCCAGACATGGCTTATTTCTTTTTCACTAGGGATATTTTGAAGGGTAGGTCAATTAAGATCTTTGAAGCTGCTAATCATGGAACGGTGGCTAGGGATTTCACTTACATTGATGATATAGTGAAGTGTTGTTTGGGTGCACTGGATACTGCGGAGAAGAGTACTGGAAATGGTGGCAAGAAAAAGGGGCCAGCTCAGTTGCGTGTTTTTAATCTGGGAAACACGTCTCCTGTGCCTGTTTCGGATCTCGTGAGCATTTTGGAGAGACTGCTGAAGGTGAAAGCCAAGAGGGTGATCATGAAGTTACCAAGAAATGGAGACGTGCAATTTACTCATGCGAACATAAGCTCGGCACAGAAGGAGTTTGGATATAAGCCAACGACAGATCTCCAGACAGGGTTGAAGAAATTTGTTCGATGGTACGTCAGCTACTATGCTAACGGAAAGAAGAGCGCTCAGTGATGCACTTTTCGCATTGTGTGGTAGGATCACATGCTATTCTTGTTCATTTTCATTCTTATAATTGTTTTTTCCAACCTAGCCCGATTGCTTGTTTTCACATATTATTAAATGATAAGAGGATGAGATTCCGAACCCCCTATGAAGAAGTTTTGTGGTCAATGGGCATGGTTTCTTCTGGTGTCTGATCTGCATCAAAGAACTTTTATTCCTTTATGTGGGATTGTATTTGTTGTAGTTTTATCCTTGTAGAATTTCATGACTGAGAGAGAAATTTGCTGATTCATGGACGTGTATCATCTGATTCCAACTCAAATAAAGTAGCATACATAGTTTGGTTTCATACAATCGTTATGAAGATTCATAAATGAACTTTGTCGTCATTCTGTGTTTCGTTACTGCTCCTGTAAAGCCTGTATTGGATATATGCCCGCTTGTTATGGCTATATTTATTCATGAACTGGTCTTGTTTTATTCTTATTTACTGCCAAGTACTTGCTGTCTTTAGATTTTACTGCTTCACGCCTGTAGATGAGTTATATCGATGCCTCACATTTACGATGTGTAGATTCATGTGAAGCTACCTGATTTGTTAGAAGGATTCTATTACTGGTTTTGGTAACCAATCTATTAAAGAATTTTAAGAAACTAGATTTCACTGGAAGTTTCTTTTCTGGCTGGAGTATTTCAGTTACGTGCGCGTGAAGCATCTGAATCTTAGTTTCTGAGGAAATCAGTGTGACCTGAAAGATGTTGGGTTTAGTGATTACCTAGTGGGAAGGATCTTTGATATAAATGCATGATGGTATATCTCTATAAGATAGTTTGGGCATTGTGCTAGTTATAGTTAGCTTAATAGCGTAGATTGATATCATATATTCATAGTTTTTCTTCCTTTTCTCTTTTTTTTCTGCAGATATTAAGAAGCTAGATATGTTGCTCGTGGAAAGTAAAAACGTACCCTCTTTGTGCTTTGAAGTGGTAGCTAATGTTTGAGCTATCTGAGGTTATTTTCATCTATAATTATACCTAGAGTATTGATCCTTCAGGTAGGGAAAAAATTCTATAAATAAAGAGCTAGTCTTTTTGTAAATTATAGAATATTATTGTAGTTTATCGTTTGCATTTAGTAATTGAAATAATTATTTGTCCGATTACGGAAGCGATAGGTATCCAGGGATGATTATCTATATGAATACGGCCATACTTTCTTTGAGCAATATTATCTCTTCTCCGGTTCATCTCAAGTATGCCATCATCTGAGGATGATTTCTCCTTGCCATGTGATTATGCCTCTAGTGATGGAGAAGTGGTCAGAACCTGGGTTTTATTGCTGTTCTTTTTTTCATGGAAATCGTTGATATTAAGAAAATTGTGCATGTAGTTGCTGTGGGTTAATGTGTTTGTACTGATTGGTCTAGTTTATGCGATGGTGTTTACTGATCGAGTCTTCTTGGTAGCTGGTGATAACGTGCTGAACGATGCACATACTTCTCATAAGTGAACCACGTCTTGTGATCTTGCAAAATGGCATGTGTAAGCAGTAGTCATTTTGGTAGATGTTTTAAGGCTAGCCTGTTTAGTGCTTTTCTGTTTACTCTTGTAACATGGCACACTTTTGAAGTAAGTATGTTTAAAGCTGCCTGTTTGGTGCTCTTGAATTAGCTCTCAGGCTCTCCCTGCGTGAGTATGTATTATGTTGAGGATTTCTTTCGAAAGCAAGTTTACGTTCATGCCATTCAGTTTAAATGGCGTTGTAGAATCGCATCTCACTTTGTATTTGTCATACCATAAGAATCAGCTGGGACAAGTCACGCAACAACCAGTTCATACCTGGAATCCAGATAAATTTGTGTAGATTACTTTAAACCAAAGCAGTACAGATAATCAGTTTCATACTTTCATATTGCATTTGAGTTTGAAGAGTTTTTATGTAGCAAAATCCAGAACCAGTTCATATGATCATTCACAAACTCGCTAAATTACGAATTGGTAACTAATCCGCCTCCTTCGGTTTTTCGCTTGGCAACCAACACACTCCCTCACGTTTGTCCGATAATCACATTCTTATCCAACTGACATACAAGAGCAGCCTGTCCATAACAACACGACTAGCCCCTATACTTTAAAAACTTATGGGTTCTCTCTTAGGCCATGATTCTATCTTCTGGAAATATTTAACCGGCACCACTCCATCGAAACCCTCTGTTAGAATCACCCTGTTATCCGATACGTATAGTTTCATTCCCTCTGAAACACAAGGCAACACGGTTAGAAATGTTGAATTAAGTGCGGAACGCTTTAATTTTATTTATTTAATATGGAAGCATAATGTTCAGCAGTACCTTCCAAAGCCTTTCTTACATCAAGAAAGATCAGCACATTAACGTTTTGACGCATTCCTGAAAATTCAAAAAATCATGAATGCTCTCATGAATTTAAAATGGAGAAAGACGTGAAGGTTCAATAAACATAGAGAAAGACTCTGAATTTCTGACCACTAATAACTTCGCCGTCTGTTGGCAAACCGCAAGAGAAATGCACATGTAATCTCTTCATGCGTTTGAGACCCTCATTCAATATTGGTTCCAAGTTCTTCCTATATGTCCCATGCACACAAACTGCACATATATTAATACAGGAAAAAAGGACAGTAGAATTAAGTCAGTCGGCCACTAAGCATGTCATTTTGATGCGGGAAAAAGGGCAAACATGGAAGTCATCTAACCTGGACATTCTTCAGGTGAGAGTATAGGTTTCAATAAGCTTTCTGTTTCAACTGTCTGTCAATACGACAACAATTAAAGAATTAATAGGTCTAAACGTGGATATCACACTACATAGGTACTTCGAAGAAGATACAAAGATGACGATTACAGAAACTTGTCACCGCCTAACATGACATAAATAATTAAAAGGGTTTTATTCAAAGCGTGCATCTGATTACTAAGCTACATATTGAAAGCGCGCTCATGAGCCTGTGGAAACCAAACTGAACATGACTTGAAAATGGAGATTACTGCAAGATGTTAAGAATATATTTAACTGCAATTTTATAAACTTCAATCAGGCCAAGCATTCACATGATGCTGCTTCAACAGTGACTCTATAACTTAACAATTCAGCAATATATAACCAAATAATGTAAAACAGAATTTCCAGAAACTTTGTCGTCCATATTCCAACTGACCCACAAATCCACAATATAGAGAATTCACAAAAACCAGCTGCACGGGAATCCAAACTGGTTGTACACTTACTCGCATAGGTCCTATGATCCTGTATATACAAATAATTGTGTAGGCATCATGATTGCAAAGTTTCAGAATAAACATTACCGCTAAAGTGTGACCCTGGTTTGCACGTATCAGAAGCTCCCCGTTTTCTTCCACAAGCCTAAACCGCTGTTTATTGTCTTTTCTGACAGCCTGACATATGCCAATGCCAATATGAGAAACCACAACACTTAAGCTTACGATAAGTCCAGAAAAGATGATCCTAACCAGAACCAACCGATTCAGACTATCAAACTTCATAATAGTCCAGATAACATAGGCTATATCAACAAATCTGGTAGGCTATTGAAATTGATAGTACCACTTCCCAGAAAATGAGAACAGCATAACAAGAAGCTATCTGAAATAAATATACTAACTAATGGAATGAAGAGTCAAACCTCTCGAACGTCATAAATTGTGTGTGACCGCAGAGGAATATTAGCAAAAGTTTTGAGATCTAGCTTCAACAGATCCTCAACCTTCACATATCCATCATTTCTCATGTCTAATTTCAACTCAGAAGCCATATGCCGCAGCACTCGTGTTCTGTCATATTGATTATCGATTAAATTAAGTAAGCTAATAACAGTAGGACAAATTTCCAGCTGAATTTATTGCACCTATGAATAATTCTATTATCTCTTAATGTACAGATTGGCCAGGAATTCCTAAAATAACATTAAATTGCTTGGCAATTTTAGAAAAAGTAAAAATGGACCATAACTGACAAAATGTACATCGAAATCTTTTATTCCACATGCAAAATGTTTACTCTTCAAACTTGATAACAATATTTGAAAGACAATTTTCTGCATCCATTAATAATTCGACGATAAGAGATCATTGACAGATGAGCATTCTACTATATCTGCTGAAAATCCGGTTATATAGCGCTATATATTACAATTCTCACTCCATCAAAGTGCTTTTCTCCCTGACCATGTAAAGCCATGAGAATCAGACAAGAAGTTTACACTTCAATCTTGGTTAAACCTATTGTGTCCAGCCCAAAGATTTTGCCTAATCATTGTCCAAATCACTCTTGCAAATACAACCTAAAATATTTTTCCTCAAAACACAATCACACACCACAGCCAACTATAAACCACTTTCTTCGCCAATAAAACATTCCCGAATCAATCACAAGTTGACCTCATAGGCATAGCAACCTCACTTCACAAAATTTACTAGCCTTCTCAGACACGCTACATCAGAACAGATTACAAAATGATATTTCACAAAATTAAAAGAAAGAGCTATTGCTTACAAGAGCCTGCCAAGTGCATCAATCTTATCCTTCCCGGAAGAACCCCCTGCTCCAGCACGACCCCTTGATCGTCCTCCACTTGCGTCGTTCTTCATATCCAATCCTCTACCCCTACCCCTGCCACATCATAATTAATTAACATTTCAGTATGAGCAAAATCTTTTAAACTCTCCACCTATAATCCATACAGATTTCATTTTTCCACTCCGAGAATACAATAACAATAATCTGTAATCTCTAAATTCAGCCATATAATCCAGACTATTTTCAGCTAAAGTGGAAATATAGGAAACATATTTACCTTGCACCAGCAGAATGTGCAGAGGCAGTGAAGGAAGGTGGATTTCTGCTACCACGACTTTCCATGAGAAGATTAAAGGCTTGATTCTTGAATAAAATTCTTCTTCCAAGAAGATGATGATGGTGTACGATTCGCAAGGTTACAGAGCAATAGCTGAGTGAAGTCCACATCTAATTTTGGACCCGCTTGTCATATAGAAGGTGCCTCCAGTCTGGAAACTTTGGGTGAGGAATGAGATGCAGAAGGAATGAAATACAAAATGAGCATCAAGTATCATCGGCATTTCTCCTCTGTGAGTTCGTACCTCATCGCCACCATACTGAATTGGTCAAATAGAGAGAAGATGTCTCTTTCGTAGCTCGAACCTTCAAAATTGGGAAGAAAGCAGTGAAGTGATGTGGAAGAAATAGATTAATGGTGATGGTTGAGATGGGGCAAAATGTTTAATGGCTTGGGAGGTGTCCTATTAAACTTAGGTAAGACATATTTATATTCTTCAATTTCACCAAACAAGAATATTAACTAACTAGAAGCGTCACACGCTACGAGTGTGAAGTGTATTTTGGTTTACACTATGTTTTCCTATCGTATGCCCGTACTGTGAAAATGGTTGAATATTATAAAAATGTAAAAAGTTGCAGTAGAAAATACTACTTGGATATTAAAGAATAAATGGTTGCAGTAGAAAATGTAAAAAGTTGCAGTATAAAAATGGTTGAATATTATCTTGGAATGACATTAAACCACAAGACTAACATATAGTGCTCTACTCTAGTAGTCACTATATTAACTGTACTGCTCTGCTCTCTTCCTTCGTAAGGGGGTCAGTAAAATACTGCCATGGGGTAATAATGTAAATGTACTGCCCTAGAATGTTATATTCTGTTATCTATCATAGTCTCTCTCATATGTAACCTGCAGCCATGCTATATTGCTCCATCGCTCGAGTGTTTTATGTTTTTCTCGAGCAATCTTATCTCTTAAGTTACTTGTTCTTCATGTTGACCCAAATACAGGAGTTTTCATGTACGAATCAGATGACATAATCAAGTACTTGGTTGGGAAGTATGGTATGTGTTTAAATCTACTTCTTTAAACCTGTTTCCTCTTAATTGTCACACTTCTTGAATCTTCTTTACTTCAAAAAGTTGAATTAATAATTTAATACCTACTCATGTTATTGTTGCACTTACAAATATATCACCTTTTTTAGCATATTGAATAAACTGGATATGTACCTAATGTTTCATAATTTACGATGAGGTGAGCTCAAGAGCTACCATAAGTACTCAGACTAGCAGAATAAGCTTACATGCCAAATCTCAGAGTAAAAGGGAGAAAATTCATTCATTCAAGCAATTTGTCAAACACCTATGTGCACAAATCACCAACCCAGTTCACTGTCCATACTCCCTACTTCTGTCACATCAAAATATGAACTCAAGCATAGTCTAATACTATCATATCATGCCAATTCCACCATCAAAACCGAAGTTCACAAAGATTCATGAAATTGAAAATGAAATTAAGATTGTGTCTAAGAACTTTATACCTTGAGAAGGAAGAGAATAAAAGAAGTGGGCGAGATGAGAGAGGAGAGAAGCGGCTGAGATGGCCGGAGTTCGGCGAGCTGAATGAGGTGACCGGAGGCGACTGGACCACGGTGAGAAGCTGTTCTTATGCGACTCCTGTAAATTCTACCGATAGCGAATGCAACGTATTAATAAAATTATCGATGCAACGTCAATATAAAAAATACATTGTTTTACATAATATTTTTATCAAAGCTCGACTATCCTGTCAAAGTGATTTGAGTAAACATCAGACACCAAATACTCACCCTATAAATACGATCCAGCTGGTATCTGTATGCTGGTTTGTTTATCTGTGTTGATTATCGGTGTACGTATGTGTATCTGTATGCTGGTTTGTTTGACAGAGCCAGCTCGAAAACGATGAGAAGGATAAAACCTGCTTGCTCTTAGATTCGCGACAAGGGATTGAGATGGGGGAGGAAATGTTTCTAGGGTTTCTTCTGTTTTCACTAGGAGGATGACAACGGGCTGTATTAATTGGGCCGTATTAGTTAGGATTTGGGGTGCTTAGGATTTGGGTTGCATTACACTTGTATTCTTTAAGGCCAACTGACATATACACCTTGGTCTAGTAGAAGCATTTTCCACATTTCCTTGTCTCTTTTCCAATGGGTCCTTTATCAAAACTAGTTACCGGCAAACGAGCTGAACCGAACTTTGATCGTTGAGGAAATTTTGACTGAACTTCGAGTTCGATCAAGATGCATGACTTGCGCTCGACTCGAAAATGTAATCAAATTATAATATAAGTTCAAGCTCGACTCGTTTACAATCTTAGATGACACTTTATTATAACTCTTAGTTGGTTAAGGAGTTGATTTCTTATGGAATTATTTAGTAAATTAATTAACTAACAAGTTAGGTGATTTGATTTTATATGCTCTATTTTTTTAACAATCTTTTTGACAAATATATCGGGTCACCTATTGTATTAACTACCAACTGGGTGTTTCAACTAGCTTATAGGAGTTAATAAATTTTTACTAAACATAACCATATTCATTGATGCAAACATCTATGTCGTTAACAAAACATATTTTGTGTAAGAAAAAGCAACAACCTATTCCGACCCCTCGACAAAGCTCGACTATCCTCTCAAAGTGATTTGAGTAAACATCAAGGACCAAAACACCAAATACTCACCCTATAAATACGATCCTCCTCCATTTCACCTAGGGTTTCAGCCAAGCGATAAAAACTAGCTCTTCACTCCCACAGCTAACCGAAGCAGCCGCCACCGTATCTCTCCGCCGATTACCGATCAACCACCGTCATGGGTCGTATGCACAGTGGAGGGTAAGAACACTCCATCAAAATCTGTGCTTGTTTATTCTTTCCTTTTAAGCATTTTCTCATTTTTTCGAATTCGAAATGCAGAAAAGGTATTTCAGCATCAGCTCTTCCTTACAAGAGAACTCCACCTGCCTGGCTGAAGACTTTACCTCAGGATGTACGTTTTTCTGTTTCCGTTTCTCGAATGTCGTTGATGTTTTGCCAATTGATTGTTGCATTTGCCTTTTTTGCAATTTAATTGGTACTGAAATTAATCAGAATGTGGTTTTGGTACTTTGTTTTGGCTGTAGTAGTTTTCGATGACTTAAGATTCTGAGTATACTTGCGAATAAACATTATACACTTAACAAATAAGTAGTTGCATTCCTGTGTAAGCTAAATTTGTATAATTACGAGTTGCTGATTAGTTACGTGGAGTTTTCAGGTGTTTTGAAAAAAAGTTGTTGCATTATGGGGTGTATATGAGTCGGTGCAGTTTATAGCTCTTGATGATATTGTTACATTCACTATCGTAGAAGTGAAACAAGTTGCTATAGATTCCAGAACATAGAGAACATGTGGTATTGTTTTTGTCCAAGACAAATGTATGTATTACTAGTTACTGATTAGTTAGGTAGAGTTTTTCAAAGGTCTGAAGGACAATTGCTGCATTATGGACTGTACCTCAGGATGTACGTTGTTCTGTTTCCGTTTCTCGAACCTGGTTGATGTTTTGTCAATTGATTGTTGCATATGCCTTTTTATGCGATTTTATTGACTGTGAAATCAATCAGTTAATTTAAAATATGGTTTGGTAATTTGTTTGGTTGTAGCAGTTTTTGATGACTTCATATTTTGAGTACGATTATATTGTGACACTGACTATCTTAGAAGTGAAACATGTTTCTAGTCACTCTAAGACTATTTTTCCAGAAGATAGAGACCATGTAGTATTGTTGTTGTCTAAACCAAATGTACGCATTGCTAGTTAGGTAGAGTTTTCCGAAAGGTTCGAACAACAATTGCTGCAGTCTGTTTTGTCTGATAGTCGTGCGATTTGTAGGGTCTTGGAGTAGTTATAATACTTGTTCATTGACGTATACTTGTACATGCTTGCACTATATTAGAAGTCAAATTAATTAGTAGTCACTCTAGACTTTATCCAACTATAATATTTGGATGTGCATGGTATGGAGCACATGTGTATGCTATGAATTTGTTCAAGGACTCGATTCCAGAACGTTTAATCTTTCTTACCTTCCATGTCTTACTTTTTGGGTTGTGATTTTTAGGCTTAGACTGTGAATCGAATTTTACAAGTTTCAAAGTTGAGTAATTAAATGTTATCCCCAATTGGTACGGGTGTATCTTGAGAGTAGAGTAACAGTTTTAGAGGTTGTTTTGGTGAACAACTAAAATTGAGCAAACCGGGAGACTGTTTGGATAGCGATTATAATCGCGCAAACCGGGTTAAAAAAACAAACTAAAAACATCTATTTTAACCTGTTTTTTATGATTTTAATAGCTTGTCAAACAGCCTACTAAATTTTTACTTAGCTCAAGCTTTTAGTTCTATGCCAAACACTCCCTTAGTGATCATGAAAATCAGCCTTGGCTAGCAGATTCTCTCTGTGCCTTGTACCTTTCTACTCCCCCCAGCTATGCATGTTTGTAATTACTATAATACTGTGTATATCAAACGAGTGGGGCTCTAAATGGATGCAGATTGTGCAAGATAATTGCTTATTCAGGTGTACGTTTCGCAATCCTGACAGTGAAAGTACTTGCCTCTGGACTTTATTTTACAATAACATTTGAATGTGCCTATTATGGAGGTTATATGTAGCTTCTATGTTCTGATCTTATACAACTATTCGAGAGATTCCTGAACTTCCAATTCTTGGAATTTGTCCTCCTGCCGTCCTAGACAGAATCTTGGGTAGTACTCTTCCTTTGAATTGAACTGGCAATATCTATTTCTGTAGCCATTAAGACTGTACAGTGATTATTATACATTGTTGTTCAGTTGGATCTGAAATATAACAAATATAACGATCCTGAATTCTGTTTTCTGGTGGTCTAGTCTATGTTCCTTCAGCTATCCCTGTTACTACTTACTGTATGTGGAGTGCAAGTTCTGCTAATGCATGTATTGGGCATTATTTTTGAAATTCCAATGCTACTTTTATGATGTTGTATATCTTATTATTTAAGGATAAAACAGTTTGCGTACCATGCTATATCATTTCTTTGAGATACTGCGTTTCAAAGAAAAATTATACCACCTCATTCATTTATTTGGTTGACACCACACCTTATGCTTTCAGTATGCATTGTTATACTGCCATCCATGCCATTTATACTTTGATGTTATGTTTCTTATTGTACTGTTTCATAACTTCACCTCCATCCTGATTAATTATCTTGCTTTCAGGTTGAGGATAACATCTGCAAGTTCGCTAAAAAGGGTCTGACACCTTCTCAGATTGGTGTAATCCTTCGTGATTCCCATGGGATTGCCCAGGTGAAAAGTGTCACTGGCAGCAAGATCCTGAGGATACTGAAGGGAAATGGTATATATCTTCATTATTAGTTGTGAGTCGCATTATATTTAAATTGTGCAGTCAACTTATTTCATCTTTGCCCAGGACTTGCTCCTGAGATTCCGGAGGACCTTTACCATCTCATCAAGAAAGCTGTTGCTATCCGAAAGCATCTGGAGAGAAACAGAAAGGACAAAGATTCCAAGTTCAGGCTTATCCTTGTCGAAAGCAGAATTCACAGACTTGCCCGTTACTACAAGAAGACCAAGAAGCTTCCACCAGTCTGGAAATAGTAAGTGCATGTTATACATGCAAATACAGTCACGCATTACTCATTCTCTCTAGTTTATTCCGGACTGTGTGCCACACTGAACTGATAAATTTTTATGGTCACTTGTTTAAAGAAATTGCTTTAATTGTTTTTCTAGAAAACCGGTTTTCCAATCCAACATTGACCAAGGAGTAATCTATCTAGTGCATGCTTTTCTGCATTTGAAATCCGAAACTTGTTTAAACCTTAAAATTCACAATTCCTTGTATTTTGTTAAAACTATGGCTTGCAACTCAATTTGACTGTTCCTTTCTGCGTCTAAACAGAATTCTAGATATAGCAACACATTTATCTCTTATAGGAACTAATGTTACTGGTATTTTCATGCACTGTCATAATAATTCTCTCTTTATTTCTTTGCAGTGAATCTACAACTGCCAGCACTCTTGTGGCTTAAAGTAGAGTATATCTTCTCCAGTAATCTGGTTTTGTAACTTGATATTTATGTTTGAGAAGACATGTATTTTCAGATGGAATTTTGTTATTTTAATTGATGCTCTTTACCCTTTTTGAGTTTTCAGAGGAAGACTATTTTTTCATCCTGAACTTCTCAAGTTGTAATAGACTCGTAGCACTTTTCTGGAATCTCAATTCTGCAATGATGAAAGAGTTTAATTTAGTGACATTTATATGTCAATAATAAATTCGACATTGTTTCCTGCTAGGGCCTTCAAAAATTTTGGCCGGTAAACATCTCTCTAGTCTTCGTCTCTTCAAAGTTGTCGAGTTAATCTGGTTGAGTAGAGCTTTCTGTAGTGTCAATTTAGCAATTTAAATCACACTTTGGATATTGCTCATGGGCTGGGCATTTGGGTCAGGTGTTATTGTACCCGGCCTGTTCAGATTACGTGATACCCG
>JAYMSR010000388.1:0-14654 GCA_036897825.1 Plantago rigida
TTGTTATATTATTATATTAATCCATCCATCCACCCATATATTACATATGTAAAGAAAGGGTCTAAACCTCACCACATTAATTCAGTTGTGCGTGTAATTTTATGAAATTAATTATATTTTAATCAATATATATATATCATTGTTATTTTTTGTATGTTGATTATATATATAGTTTTTATTAAATTTCAAATAAAATTGTCTACAAAACTCCAAAAATTATTTTAAACATGTATGTGAATTCGTCGAGACGAATCGATAGACATCAATCTTGAATACTATTATTATTAGATTCAAGGATGTGTTAGCCAAGTTGTTATGGAATATACAAAGAAAGAAACCATAATTTATACATTCTTAGATTCAAGGCTGTGTTCGCCACGTTGTTATGGAATATACAAAGAAAGGCTGATAACTTGTAGGTCCGGTGGGTGCATAATTACTATATTTAAAATAGTAGTTTGCAAGTTTTTCACCCACGTTCGACATGTTCTTGGATTATCCGGAGTATATTCAAGTGTCGTAATGTTGTTTCTTGTTTGCAAATGTGGCTGGAGCTCCCATGTACTGGCCGGTTCCGTACAAAACAATTATACATGTGGTTGCATGGGGAGAAAGAGAAAGTGGCTTGGAAAGGGTTGGTTTTGCATACCATTGCTTGACCTTGAGCTGTTCTCATTTTCTGGTTGTGTCTACATTCACGTCTTGCCACTAAAGACCGGTTACAAAAGATTGGGATAGCAAATGATGGTTTGTGTTGCTTGTGTGGGAGTGTAGAGACTCATGAACATTTATTTTTTCAATGTTCTGTTAGTCAGCAACTGTTAGTGCAGATTTTGAGGTGGCTACATATTTTTTATTATCCCAGGGTGAGCTCGGAAGTAGCTGCGTGGATGATCAGGAAAGGGGGGTGGCATGCACGACTGTTTAAAACTGGAATGGTTGAGTGTTTTTGTCGCATTTGGTAGATTCAGAATCTTCTTATATTCCAGAACAGGCTGTTTGACTTAGAAGATATGAAAAAGTGGATTATTTTGTATTAAGTTAGAAGGTGCTCTTTGTATCTTCGAATGAAGCGTATTGTTGATCACTTGTTATAGGGTGTGATTTGGCTTTGGTGCATAGGGTTAGTCAGGACTTTGGTCTAACTTTTTTTTACTGAATTGTTTTTGGAGTAATGAATTTTTTTGTGGTTCAAAAAAAAAAATCAAAGTAAAAAGTGAATTTCAAAATTTTATTTCTTTTTGTTTTTTAGGTTTTCATGGGAGAGAACTGAGTAGAACTTGCTGGGTCATCCATAACTTCCATGGATGAACTTTCTTTTTTTTTTTAAAAAGAAAAAAGAAAGAAATATATGGCCACCGGATCAATCCATGAAATTTAAATTCAGTTGGATTTTGAAATGTTATGCAAGACTTTCTAGACTCCAAAAACCTACGGACTCTCGCAAGACGAACTCAAAAAAGAAATGTTAATGAATAAAAGAATTCTTGCATTCATGACGGCCATTACCCGAGAAAATTCTCAATTACCTTCAAAATTTTAGACAACAATTGGACCAAGAGGGGTTGATTTGAGATTGTTTTGGGTATTTTTATCAAGTTCAAAATATAAAGGATGTGTGAGTAATTCAACACAACATTTTTAAATATTATGCAACGTAATGCAACTTCATTATAAGACTATGATGCCTTGTCACATTAATAACAAATTAATAATAAATGAAGGATTGAGATTAAATCTAGAGTTGATCTAATGGTTTGGATCTTAGTACTAACGTTGGTACAATGCAACAATACTAAAGTTAGCCATGTTGGTACAATGCAACAATACTAAAGTTAGCCATGTAACATGGTATATGTAATTAATCCTATACAGTACTACCAAGTATATACTCCTATATCTTCAATACACTAATCA
Organism: Plantago rigida; assembly: GCA_036897825.1. Lineage (NCBI taxonomy): Eukaryota > Viridiplantae > Streptophyta > Magnoliopsida > Lamiales > Plantaginaceae > Plantago > Plantago rigida. The sequence goes on from JAYMSR010000388.1 coordinate 1,918, forward strand.
CCATAAAAATGTACAGGCACTTCCAATCATGTATCCATACAACATATATGAGCCCCTCATGAATGTGGTCATTACCCAGCCTACTTGACCTGGGCTTAACTGTAAAACTGACTCATAACCACTATATCTAGAGTCTACCCCAATAAGTTGGTATAAAAACAAGAAAGAATCATGACTACACGGTGGGAGGAGCATTAATAATTACACTGCTGATCCTAGAGACGCCGTCATGGAAAAAGAAAAACACAAGTATGGTAACATTTGTACAAAATTGTGTACTTAGGTCATTTCTTCACTGGTGTCTTCCGGGTTTTCATGCTGGCTCTCCGGGCTACATCCCAAGCCTTGTGTGGTGCAAAAACGCCTGCCTGGGATGCAAAAAAGGACTCGTATCCAGGTGAATCAAAAGCAAAACCTGTGTGTTTTGACTTTTGTCCTGGGAGTTGCATCATTGCATAGCTGCGCGCCTCATCAGGTGTAAGATTATCATTTCCGATTTCAAGTAATCCTATTCTGCTATTATCAATCTCATGCCTATGAATCTCCTGAACTATCTGATAATCATATGGGAAGAACCACCGTTGAACCCTGAAGATGCCAGTAAAAATTCAATTGGGAGAACAATTGCGTAGGAATAGCCTTATCCAAGCAAGGCACATGAGAAGATAAGGAAACTATATTATCCCACCAAATCAACTAGAAAATTTGAATTACATCTCATTTCTGGATATATTTAATAGGTGTGAGTAGAGCACTGGTAGTAGTAAGATTGAAAAGGGTTGCACTACCTCTTAACTAGCACACAGCAAGCACAGAATAAGTTCACACGATACTGAAGTAGCTGAGAATCTAACTCGATAATCTTGTAACACTAGCAAACATTAAGTACAACAGTAATATATCATCTAGTCATCCAAAAAAACTTGAGTCACCATTATTTCGAAATGAGGTACAAAACATTCAATAATAACCAGTCGAGAAATATTTGTTTCCAGATACAAATGAAGAATTGTTTAACCCACAGATAAAGATCTACATTATAAGTACTTTTAGATTTGGAGATATTTTCACATTACAGAATTATGTTGTTGATACTTTTGAAATCAACTTTCTTTCCCCAACTCAACGATCAAGTATTAAGATCTTCAACACTAAGGACAATATTTCACCGCAGCTAATCAAGAAAAAAAATATATATACCAACCAATTAAGCTAATGACAACACAAGAGAGATAAGACACATAACAATCACACCAATTAATCATGATACTGCAACGCAACTACCATAAAGCTGAGACAGTCCCAGCTATACATGCTTGCAGAGAGCGAAAACCTTTTTGGTATAGAGGTCAGTGAAAAACCAAACAAGTAGCCAAGCACTCATTGAAAATCAGATATATCACAACCATACTAATCAACACAACTAATTAGGCACAGCAAGAGTATTAAACATGATAAATACATGGCCCACGGAATAACTTCAAAAACCTTACCCCAGGTATATGAAGTCACAGAAGAGTGCAGCAAGGGGAACAAGAATAAAAGTGAGGTAGAAATACGGTGTACTCATCAGGACAAAAATGACAAAATATACATTCTCCTGCAATACATGCAAAAAGACACAATCAGATAGTTTACACTTGGCAATTTAAAAAGATTTTGAAGTAAATGACTGAAAATAACCTGCTCGCTATTTAAGGAGACGCCAGAGTATACAAAGACAAATATGAACCATGCCAGTATACTTCCCCCAACACTGATGTGGTGCCACCGAGTAATTGTATTACACATCATTAGAAGGCGCAGGTTGACAGTGACAACAACACAGGTGAAAGCCATTGTGCTGACATCCCAGAGGCCAAACATCTTTCCAGCTGAATTCATGGCTCTGGTACTTGAGGCAACAACAAAGTAATAAAACACTAATGACTGGTAAATTGCAAAAAATGCCCATGTCCCCACAACTCTCCATCTGAAAAATGCATTCCGTATCCCTTCTTTGTACAACTCAGGATACTTCTTAGACAGGGAAGCATTAACGTCCTGTAAATGAAACCATGAAAATTGTGGGGAAAAAAGATATTATAACTCTAAAGGCATAGCTTGATTTAATATCAGACAAGGACTGCATTAGCAAATCAAACTTGGATTACCTTGTCAAAAAGTCCAATCATGATCGCAGGCAGGGCTGTAAAGATTACATTATAAAGGGACTGATACCAATCGTCATAAAACCTCTGACCAGAAAACCCAGTCCGGAAGGTGAACCAAAATTGAGTAACGGTAAACATTAAGTTCTTGTAGAAGAAGTATGTCACCACCTGCATAAATTTATAAACTTGTAAGTCCCATACCAAACTAAAGAGTACAGGGCTCAGACAATAGCAGTACAAACCTTGCAAACTCTATGATAAGACCACCGTCCATGGACAAGAAGCAAATCCGTCAAAAAATGAAATTGTGCAATTGCAAAATCACTAGCCATCACTGCCTGCATTCCTTCCTGTCCACTTATTCCAACACCAACATGAGCAGCCTGTATCATGCTAACATCATTGGCACCATCACCAATGCTAAGTGTAATCCTTTTTGCTCCCTTCTTGACTAGGCTTGTAACCTAAGAGAACAATTGAATATGAGTAATACACAAAATCAACCTCAGTAGTCTCATGACTAAAGTTCACTACACTAATACCTAATAACTGACCCATAAAAAGTTCTTTTACCTAATAACTGGCAGCAGCCATCCTTTTCCACTTCTAAAACCCCGCATATGGTATAATTTTGCATTGCAAATATCAATCAAATAGATGTAACATGATCTACATTTTTTAAAAATATTATAGTATATAAACATGTGTACTTTCTCATAGAGATCATTAATCAGGTATTTCATCAACATCATTCCACTTTTGACTTCAATTTTCCATAGACTGGGTCTATGAGTAAGTTGTAGACCTTGTGGCTCACAATAAACAACATCACTTGGGAATTGAATTTAAAATTATTCTTTCAAGTCATGTGGTTTATTGGGAGCCACAAGGTCTACAACTTACTCATAAACCGGGTCTATGTAAGAATTTTCCATCTGGTAGTAACAAATTCAGAGTACACTTCGATTTTTCAGCACACATTTATCAGAGTATAAGAAACTGTTGTACTTGCTGATGCCAACTTATAAAATATACCTGTGCTTTCTGTAGTGGAGAAACTCGGCAACAGACCACGGCACTGCAATTCAAGCTCAAATTGAGGAGCATTACTCGCAGGCTGGGATCCAATGCGTACATCAAACACTTCCCATCAATCACAAGTGCCAGCTTGGGTCCTGACGCAGTACGGAGATACTGTTGTGCTTCCTCGTGACATCTTCTGAGCTCATTCTTCACTGTCTCTTTCATACACCGAGCCAACTCTACTTGATCACCCTATAATAAACAATATGTTGCATGTCACAATCATAAACATGAATAAACACATAAAATCAAAAGGAAAATAAGTGTTTAGCATTATGTATTTGATTAAGGGTGGTAAAGATATTTACTTTATCTTCCACTTCTCTTATAGCATCAGTTTCTGAGCTGATTATGAATTGCTTCATATTGTTGTCTATCAACTTGCATGCTGCAGAAAACAAAAAGGGCAATAAACAAACTAAAGCACTGTTATAAGAACATAAAAACATGGAATTCACCGACTTCACTACCATAAGCTATATTTATTGCAGTTTCCATCTTGTCTCCAGTTAAAACCCAAATTTTAATTCCGGCTCGTGAGAGCGTCTCTATACAAGCAGGCACTCCCTCTTGAAGCTTGTCTTCAATAGCAGTACATCCAATCAAAATTAGTTCTTTTTCAATTAGTTCTGCAACCTGAAACAATTTTCAGATATAAAGATGGTAAATATGGTATATATTACGGTGCAATGATCTAACATGAACTGGATTTGCAAAAGAAAAAACAAGAAGAGAAAACGAGGTTTACTTTTGCGTAATGAAGTCAAGATTGAAGGAAAAGAAAAGGAAAAGCCCCTAAAGATTAATGAGTTATGTTTACTTCAAGGAAATCAAACAACAGAGTTTTGTCAGTAATTACATCATCAAAATATAGCAATACTTCACCACCGAATCTGCCATCAACATGAAATTCTGGCATTCATTTACAAGAACATGTGTTTCTCTAATATGTATTCAGTCATAGAGATTGAACCATGTATACAGGCTTTCCTATCGCCCCCTGACCAAATCCAGCCAGGAGCCACCTGCAACTACTATATGTTATTCTCACCCTCTCAGTAACTCTCTCGTAAAAATTCATCCAAACGAAATTATGGTCTGACAGATAACCACATGCTTGGGAAACTCCGGAAAGCTGATTTTGATGCTGTAAGTTGCTCTTATTTTATTTATATTTTTTGGCAGATTTACTGTATTATATAATAGTCCAATTGTTGGTGAGCCCCATTCACTGGGTCAAAACTCTTAGAAACTACCAAGGAACCATGGAACAAACTTAAGATTCAACACAGGACTTTCTTGTCCGAACACCTTTGCTTGACAGCAAAATAATAAAAAATGGAAAAAAAAATCCTTACCTCTGTACAAAACTGAGCACTTGCAGAGGCATAAATGTATGTGCTGGACTATAACCACTGATTTGACACAGCTAGGGTTTAAATTTTCAAAATAACAAGTCTACCCTAGAAATTGTCCACATCCCTATATAGCCACCATAGAGGTTGTTTTCAGTTAACAAGTGAGGTTAGTGCTGGAGGAATGACAAATGAAAAAATTTCCAACCTCCCTAGAACTTTGTTCTTCTAAATGAGGCGGAAATTCTTCAATATCATTCATTCTCCCAAAGTCTAGTTTCTGGCTCATGATGCTCGTCCACATAATTAAAAAGTAAATCAAAATCCTAGATCCTGATCATTACAAAGGTAATAATTCCAGCGACCCCTTCTTCCATTATCAAAAGGTATTACTCACTATAGGCAAGGCGTCAGCTGCAATGACAATAATAGACAGCAATCTCACTCAATTTTTAATCCCCACTCCACCTATCAACCTGGTTATTTTGAACAGAACTGCAATTGAAAATACTCCTGAACTACTTCTGCTGAGTTATAAGTAGCTTTCATTTACCAGTTGGGTTTGCAAATACTCCCACAGACAACGTTATTAATTGCTGCAATAAAACCAGCCTGAGATACAAGACATCAACTGGAGGAGCTTCAGTACTTGAACTCATGAAAATCATCAATATTTCTGAACTTCGGAGCATTATTAAATGTGGCACCAAACAAAGGAGAAAGTTACAGATATATTCGTGTGTGTGTGAAGAGAGATGAAATCCAGTATACATGATCTTGTTCCAATTCATGATTTTGTAACAACTCCCAGATAAGATAAAGCCAGATTGAGGCATAAATCTACCATGTTTAACAGGGAAGAGATGAAAATATCGCAGCCGGAAGTTTATGCCAACTAATATAGAGTGAGAAATAAAGACACATGCACATAGAGATCAGAAAAATGTTACAGCTAATATTCTAGACATTGCGAGAAGTTAATTAGATAAAATAAATAACTATGCACACACCTCATCCAATTTCTTCTCCCGATCGCGCAGAGCAGATTTTGCCTGAATATATTTCTCATTCCAACTTTCATATACATCAGAATTCAAATCCCGGTAAGCCAAGCAAAGAGTACGCAAACCAGCAGCTCCGAAATGCTCTAGATGGTCCCTACTTGTTCTTTTTAAATCATAGTTCCCATTGGCTAATCGTTCATATATTACCGTGTCTGCACCCTGTATAAAGTAAGATAAAGAATTCCATTCATTCACCTGTTGCAAACATAATAAGGTATTCTGTCTCAGGAAACAACCTTGCAGTAGAGTACAATTCTTCCATCGGGATAACGACACACGACAGACTGGCGCTTCCTCGTACTACAAAATGATTAAAAGAATTACTAAATTTGTGTTTCTCTTATCCGAAGTGAAGAAATTTGCAAGCAAGATGAAGGGTACATTTACCTGTTAAACTCGAGGACATTCAGAATTTCATATTGCATATCCTGAACCTTCCCAACCTTCTCCACATGAGACTCACGAACACAAATTGCTGTCGGCGAACGCCTGCGGTTACAAGATTATATTTTCCTTCTCAAGTCATAAAATAAAATCAGTAATAGCATAGTAAAGAATGTACCTGTAGAAAAAGAAACCAAAATTCTTTGCTGCGACAACCAAAGCCGATTCATCGGGAGATGCAGCTTGGTATTTAATCTTTTCATGGGTCTCCTCACCTTCGGGAAGCACAGTATGACAAATTGCAAGGCATCTGAAGAATTCCTGCAGCGTAAACATTTTTTGACAATTTATAATATATTCTACCACGAGATTCTATTAACTTCCCTAACCAAGTGGTTTTATTAAAATTTGAGCATTTATGCATTTAGCATGTAGTATGAAAGGATACATTGCTGAAGTGTAATCACATTTTCATTTATCTTATTTATCCTGCAACAATTACATGACTTTAGTATGATGTAAATAGTAAAGACACTGAAAAATGATTTCCAAGTATATTTTGCATGTCTGCACAACTCATGATCTGAAACTTATGGTTTCTGTTCCATTGCTCATAGTAACATGTAAATGAGATAAAAAAAATGGAGGCCAAAGTGTGATAATGGCAGAAAAATAGTTGACCGGCTCTTCTCATTCACAATAACTTGCATTGCAGGACTCTTAGATTATGTCAAAAGATTGGCAGATTAATCAACTGGATCTTCTCAATTAAAAACTTACTATGCAAGACTCAGGATTAGGTTCATTCCTCCAAGCACCCTGCATAAGTCGTTCATCATCAAAGTTGAAGCCCTTCTCTCGAGCTACATTTGATGCCTTCACCTGAAAAACAGAAGCATGATGTTTAAGACATGGTATGCGACAAAGTATCTTATAATCTTATTTACTTCCAACAGCAAGGATACTCGCCTCAACTTTTGCTCCAATACTCTGAGCTGTTCCAATCTCTATTTCACTGACACCGGTACCATAAACTTCTCCTCCGATTGAACATTTAAAAAATTCCATCAAATTTCTAGTCAGAGTTCCGGTCTTGTCAGAAAATATATACTCCACCTATCAAAGTGGCAAACATTAATGTTCCACATTTCTATTCAAGGAAAAGTTTCAGAAAGAAATGTAAATATTATAGAAGATATAACACAGCTTTTAAACCACAGACAATTTGGGGGTCAGAAAGGAACCAAACACATCTACCTGCCCAAGTTCCTCATTTAAATTAGATGTCCTTGCCAATGCAGGAGTATTGCTCTCAACATGGTACATGTGCAAGTCGTTGTTGATGAATTGAGTTGATTGAATAAATTTAATCATCTGAAATTAATCAGAAGCAGGTAAATGAACTATAATAGAACACAGCCTAAACCAGAAAGAGTAAGCTTTTACGAGATATACCTCGACAGAAACATAAAGCGAAATGGGAATGATTGGTGAATACAGTGTAATAAGGGTAAAGAATGTCAACACCGCAACCTGACACATAAAGGAATAACAATGAGTCAAGGTCCAATCACAAAAATGGTGTTGGGGGTTGGAATCATAAAAGTAATTCATCCTCACCACAAATCTGTTGCTAGGATCAAACTGTTTCTCAGAGTTGTCAAACCTCAAGTAGTAGTATCTCGGGTTTATAAATATACCACTGCAAGTATAAAAAGAAGTTATTTAATAAATATCACTTGATTATATCACCAGCCCAACTCAGTGATTCAAATCATTATCAAAAAGCAGCACCAAATGTTGAAAGTTAAAATACAACATGGTAGGCAGTAAAGCCAGACCTGCCAATGGCACCCAAAAGGCACATGCAGAAGAGAATACAAAACAGAGTAAGTATAAGCTTGTCCAGTTTCTTTTCAAGTGTGCTCCTTTTTGAAGGAATTTTCATGGAGTTCATCATAACCTGCAGTGCAAAAGAGCCATTCAGAAAGCATAACATAAAATGCAAGGAAAGCAAATATCGATTACAAATGAAGGCAGATAGATTTTTGAGATGTGGTAGCAACACCATAGTGCATTCAGAGTACATAAAATACAATGCTTACACAAAAATGTAAATTATCCAATCGCATATTCAGGGGGGGGAATAGAAAGAAAAACGTAAAAAGCAAGATTGCAAATGCCTTTCAGATGAAGCAAACATAAAAGGGCTACCTTTGTTTCATGCCCAGTGAAGATGACAGTGCCAACGATATACTCGGTGTTTCTGAGACTACATCCCTGGGAAAAAATAGAGGGAAAAAAATAACGAAGCATAAAGCAAGATTAATAGAAGCCACCGCCTACGGAAACCATTTAAAAAAGCAAGAAAGAGATGAAGAATAGGTTGCAAGCTCTCTGCTGCTCTTCGTATATCAAGACGTCAAGAGCAAGTATTGGAATGATATAGAGATTGTTGGAGAAGTCAAGAACTAGCAGGTTGAGCAAATAACTAGGAAAAAAAAGAAGCAGCTAGAAAATGATACCCGGGGAGCCTCCTCCAAATAAGCTATTACAATTAAGAACTAGTATTAACTGGTATGGTAATTGGAAAAGGGGAGAGGGTATGTGTCGTACTGTACCCGTAATAGAAGTTGATTCGGACTGAGGGGTAAAGTTTGTTTATTAACGATCAAGTTGCCCGTGAAGGTGTAAAGTGAATTATTTGGTTGCTCACACTGCACCTCACCTGCATTAAACAGGTGAATCACCATCAGGGTATTAGTATGATGCAGCAAGCAGCGGTATCAGGTGACTTTGTACCATACTGGTGTAATTAAGAGACCATCAGATATCAAGAAAGTATAAATGATAGCTAGAACATGGGCTTATTGAAAAGTCAACATATTTAGAGATACAACTGCTGGAACCACCATTTATAAATCAGCATCAATTTGAAATGATAATCACAATAGTTAACACTTTCTATGTCAGGTGCCCCAGAGTTCTTTATCCCTTTGGACCACTCAAACTTAGTTCGGATAACAAATAGAGAGTATAAAGATCTGGTACACTGCATCTACTATCAACATGATAGTCTTCAAGTAATGCAGGACCACGTCAAAACTCTAAACCAAAACCAAATCACATACAAGCAAAACAAAATAAGGACCTTTAAATTCAGACACTTTCTCAGGAGTGACATAATCCCAAGTCTTCTCCAATGCCTTCCTTATTTTCAGGTTAGTTTCACCATCCAGATTAGCAGTCTACAAAAGAACCAAGTCAACAAATAGCAAATGTAACAACAAAAATAAATGGGAGGAGAAAAAATGACAGGTCACTGATACAAAAAATAATGATCCACTTTCTTCAAAGCTAATTATCATGTCAGCAATTTTATGTAGCTGAGAGTTAGACCACATCAGTATTCCAAAATGAAGTCATGGAGGAACAAGCCCAGGTGTACTTTTACTGCACATTACCCCGTGATACTGAGTTAAGCCTCAAAAGTGTTGGTTCAACCGTTCAAACATGTTAGTCAGTAGTGCTTATGCACGAGCCTTTTCAACCTCCATAGAATGTATTTATGACTAGCTAGGTGTGTGATCCTTTCAGCTATTTCATTTTCCGTGTTGCTCAGATCTAAATAACAAACATGATATATAAGTCACGTTCTTTAAGGGCAAGAGGTAATGTTTAACTTTATGTTTTTTGTTTTCTGCTGTATGCTATTATTTTGTTGATGATAATTATATAAATAATACTTTCAAACACATCCACACAGGATCTCACAGCTTTTATGCCCAGACCAGAAATGCAGGATGTACAAGAGTCCCCCTCTCGCTTTTCTACACATTGTGCCCTATAATAAATAATCATTTGAATTCTCCTTGCAGTTATCTTCATTCCTACACCAGATCGATGTTAACATAAAATTTCAACTTTCAACGCCCCAGCCCCTTCTGCTACAATATGATTTTGCCAAAAACTTTCCTCTCACACAAATATCATAAAGCTTTGTATGACTCTTTTATTGAATGACTATTTCATGTCAGCATAGCATCCTCAATTTCAGGACAAGTCACCGTAGTATTCGTTGTGCAAAGCGAGGGCAGTTGGGGAACCCAAACTGTCCCAGAAAGGAAAAAAGAGGGGGAAAGAGGGTCTGGCAAACTGGAATGACTTCCAGTAACTTCGTGTCTTGAGTTTAAAAACCTTTTGTTCTAATTCATTTCACATAATCAAGAGAGAATCAGAAAGTTAACCAGTAGTTTGATGAAAATATGTTCAGCTGGAAATGTCTACGACATATGCAGACAGAATTGAGAGCAAGATGAAGCCAAAGCGCCAGCAACTAAAATAAAGGTAGGACAGATAAAATAACCCGTGACCCAAAGTTGAAAATGTCGGCTGGTTTCCGGATAACACAAGTTAATGCAAGGTTAGTAGAAATACATGACCTAATTCGTCTAATCTTCATATCCAAAAGACAACAAGTTATGTTAGGGAGGACAAGTTGTGAACGGTATTATTTTAGCATCTAAGAACATAAGATTCCTCAACTGCCAAGCCAAACGCCTGCCACTGTCTTTACATCCAGATATAATATCCAGAAGAAGAGTACAAACAAACCTCAACATAACAAACACCATCTAGGTTTGTGCTGGCAAGGAATAGTATATCGGCTGGAAAAAATTCATCCTGCATCACCTGCAAGCAGAAAGATATAGATCCCAAATTTTCACATAAACAAATAATTAAGGAAACATATACATGTGCATTAGAATTATTAGAAGAGTGTAGATGAGTTTCTAAAGAACATTGCATATAGGTTAACCATGGATTATTTAAGTCAGAAATGGCACTTCGCAGTCAACCTCTCCTGGTAAATAAATTACTTACAGTATTCATTTTTATCCCGGAGCAAAGTGTCTATTTCAAGCTAGGACTTATCTCAGGTTCATAGACACATTGTATGGTACTTAATCTGTCTAAAATCAGCAATTACCAATTTATATTTTCCTCAATTACATTTTCCATAGCCTTATAGGACAGTGCTATCTATACTAATGAAATCTAACATTAAGTTCTGAAGATCTCAGATATTAGGAAACTGGCCCCAGAGAGAGCAAAGTTGCAGTATCAAAAGAAAAGAATAAGTGACTTACTCTAACAATATCTCCAACTTGCAGCTTCTTCCAAGGTATAGGTACCCAGTTCTGATCTTGCAATACTTCTATAGTTGAATTATTTATTGACATGTCATTCTGGAAGCGCTTCTGTCATGCACAACAGAAACAAATATGGAGGAAAAAGAGAATATGAGAAAATAATTGCAGCTGGATATTTCTATAAATGATGACCTCAAGCCTGAAGTAGGCTACTTCCTAAAAAGAGCTCTATGGACAAAACCAATTAAGAAAAAATGGGACGACGAAAAGCAACATGCCATATATTTAAGATCAGTAACAAGCACAAGAAATATGAAACTTACCCAGTCCTCCCATGCTTCCTTTACAAGAGACACTAAGAGCACCATGGAAAGGGGAAGAACATTTGTTATTGGACTTACAGGACTGCAAGACAAAATTTCAGATTTAGATTTTAGATTGATAAAAGAAAGAGGTCAATCACAGCAGAACACTTGACTTCTCCATGTCACGCACACAAATTGTCATTGCTAGAATAGAAAAAGGTCATGTGTACTTATATATCTCCTTAATTTACACTTAAAGGAACATTTTTAAAAAACCATTTACACAATACAATTGGTATAATTCAATTTCAGCACTCAAAGCTCTAAACAAACTAATATTAATGGACCTTCCACATAGAGTAAATAGTCTATGCATTGCGAGCTCTAAATCCACTAAGTTTAATGAAGACAAACAAGGTAACTCACCTTGCAAATAAATTACTATATCTAATAATTGGTGATCTCAGCAAAATTTCAGCACTTAACTGAAAAAAACTTATGGAGGCTTAGCAAATTATAGGAAAATTAGTTAAAACCTCCAATAGACAAAAACAAAAATCCTGCCTTCTGTCAGTCTTAAGTTCTGTTTAATTATTACTTTGATCAATTTAAAGACAGAACTTAAACACCACCCTCAAATCCTAGCAGCTGCTGTCACCTATATCAAACAATTTGAAGCATTGATGTGGTTCCATTAAACTCTACCATCCCAGCATACAAACATCATAACATATCGGTCAACAAAAAAAAACTTATTGTCACTAACTTCTAAACCAGATCATTTAACCACGACCAGATGTGGAAACAAATTGAGAGGATCGCACTATACTATGCGGCGCCTTCTTTTAAACCGAAAACTCAGAACATTGAAGTGCATCACCACTATGGTAGGCATAACCATGGGGGGTGCCAAACCAATTTTGGTCAACTAATGTTTTACATTTCAACATTATTCGGAGAAGTAAATTGCCACCTCGGGCGGCATTTTTACTTTGGACAGTAACTTTGGGTAAGGTGTTAACCACCGATAATCTACGGCACCGGGGCTGTTACGTTTTGGAATGGTGTTTCATGTGTAAGTCTAATGGGGAATCAATTGACCACCTGTTTCTTCATTGTGAGTTACCACGAAAGCTTTGGGATTCTTTTTTGGGAAGATGCAAGTTGTCGTGGACCATGCCAAACAAAGTGATGGGTTTGCTTTTGGCTTGGAGAAGGAATTTCAGAGATAAAGATAAGG
>JAYMSR010000389.1:0-14651 GCA_036897825.1 Plantago rigida
CACATGGCGTCTTGTAACGTTTTACAATTCCATGATTCAAGTTCGTCGAATTTTCAAACTCACGAACTAGCGCGAATTATATTTTTCATAATTCATCCTTTAAAATTCAAGGCGCTACAACTACAGTGATCTGATGTGGAATTTATATTGTTTAGTAAAATCACATGAATTTATATTATTATGAATGAATTATTTATCATTATTATACACGCTCTGCAGTCTTCACTAGTTGACTAACACAATAAGAAGAAATTACATGGAATTTTTCTTAATTTCTATTTACAACACACTAGCTTATAGCTACTCACACCCGCCATTGCCATTTGCCAATCCTCTATTTTAACTAACACCCACCGATAATCACGAACTAGGCCGTGCAAGCCACAGGGAACTAAGTGCTCTCAGCCGCGAGAAATATTCACTCATCGCCACTACACCACGAGCTGATTGCCTTGTTGTCAGTATCCGATGCATTCCTTGCAGTGTCTGCCGCCTCAAATTATCTGCCTGACGTAAGAATCCCTCCAAACTTCCCAACTTCCCCATAGCCACCGCCATTTGTCCCATGTAGTTCGCCACATTGCCTCCTGATGACGATGATGATGTACCCCCAACTGAACCAGCCAATGTCTCAGCCAACGACTGCTGCAGTGCTTCCATTCCCTGAGACAAGGCATCTTCCGCCTGTTGAGATGTCTCTTGCAACTTATTTAAAGTCTCTATTTGTTGCTCCGTCAATGGCTCCAACTTATTTATCAGAAGCTGCAACCACATGATCATATTCACCTCAAACACTTCCAAACTTTATTTTCTTTCTATCTTTGTATCCAAACTCAAAACAAACTACTACAGTACTTATTACCTACCTTAAGAAGCTCCGATGAACGAAATCCACCCAGCCACAGGAAACACCTTTCTGCAGGAGTCTTCCACATGCCTGACAAAATGTGAAACACGTCTGTTTTAGCAGCATCCCCTTTTATCCTAAATATGTCCTCGTAATGTGCCATCACACCATCCACAATTATGCGAAGTTCACCGTCACCCGCATGAGAACTCACAGCACCTCTCAGTTCATTTACCCGCCGATTATGCTCCTCCAGCCAACGTGCATATTCAACATCAAAGGCCATAGCACCTGTAAATATGGGATTTACCTACCAATGTTTTCATGGATCTCAAAGTTGTAAACCCAATATTTAAATTCAAGTTTGTAAATACTCTTCATGGTTTACCATGCTAAATTTTCAACTAACATAATGCAACTCTCCATAAACTACTTCTCTACCAACTCAGCATATAATATAACGAGCTATGGAGTATAAGTTATCATACCATTTCCCCCAGTTGATTGATATTGATCTCCTGAACTTGAAACGAATATCCCCTTTCCCATGTAAAGAAGGACAAAACAAAATTTTAAATAAAAAGGGAAAAGTAAAATACTACTACTACTACTATACTATACATGAACAGAGAATAGAACCTGCTGCCTGGCTCGTTGGAGTTCTTGCTCAAGTTGTGTCAGTTTCATTCTACTGCTTTCGAGCTGTTGGACATAGGCCTAGGTACCATGTAGGACATTATGAGACTCAACGCAGTGAGTAAAAAATACACCAAACTAAAATCAACTATGGGCAAAGACATTTACTAGGATTTAACCGCTCAACTATATCAAAATAAAGGGGCCATGCTCTATATATAGGAGAGAATTTGAACCAAACAAGTAGATCTGTTCTCAGGCTTTTATAAATTAAGGCTTTACAATAGCAAGATTTTCCATAACAAAAAACCAACCTAATACAATAACTGGGCTTTCAAAACCAGTTTTTATATTTGTTAGCTAGATCAGCTAGTCATAACATGGTAAAAGATCGAACCACAGAGAGCATAGTAGTTATTAATGATCTCTTTCACGTGCTTTAGAGGATCGGTGCACATAGCAGCCGCAGTCAAATCTGACACAAGATTCACTTGGTTTCACTTGGAAGTATCCATTATCCAACCATGACACTCTAAACAACTCTAACCTGGGTCATTTACCTTACTATGTCAAATTTTGAAGAACACTCTCATGCTAGTAGTAGTACTATTTGTTGATAGTGTATGTTTAATTTCTTACAAAAACCGGTACAGTATAATTTAGTCTATGGCAAAGAAAAGGGCAAACCGTGAAATGAATTTCAATTCAATGCCTCAGGAACTAACTAATCGTTCTTATTTGATCAGAAAATTCAGGTGCAGTTCAATACAGGCAGCAAGTGTAATAAAAACTAAAATTCCGTATGACACTTTTAAACTGAAACAAAAATAACATGTCACTGAAAATTAAGTAGGCACGTAAAGCAAAGAATTCCACCTAATAAAATACCTACTTTTTTTCTCAACCGGCTTTTTCTTGCGGCTTCACGATTTTGGGCAAGTCTTCGGAGAGTCTGCACTAAAATTGATGCTGTAAATATATGAACACTTGATTAGCCACATGCAAGTAATAGTTAAGGAAACCTTTTGATCTCTGGACTTATCACTGCCATCTGAAGCTCCTATACCCTGTAGACTGTTTTGAAACTGCAAAACAAACAGATGCTGTTTAGCTACCAATTGAGAGGAGCTATTTTTAATGGGTAACATTTGCAGTTATTGCATCTACTAAGTCATTGTACACCAAGAAGGAAAACGACAAAGAAGAAAGTGAATAAACAGCATATTTCATTGACAAATAAAAGTTAAAAAGTTACCCTTAACTCCTCTTCTGTATCAGCATCAGTGGAAGTATCTGTCATAGCATCAGCCATCTGGAAACGGAATCTAATAGGACTGCTTCAAATTGGAATGAGTTATAGAGCTCTTTGCTGGATGAGTAAATATGACCCAATGCTGCTGAAAATTATTTGAAACACCAGGAAATGAATCTGTAGAGGGGGTCAAGAAAATGAGCAATCATTCTCAGCAATTAGAGAAAACTTATAAGCATTGTATCAACGGTCCAGAGTGGCAAAAGAAGTCCACGACTAGTTAGACAGCATTCAAGTATTTTTCTTATCGAAAGTTTAATATGAATTACACAAAATATCCAGATCGAAACGACACAAGATAATCAAAATTGAGTTCCTCAACTTGAATATTTTACTTAATTACTATTGTTTTGTTGCATGAACCTCAGAATGACTAAAATTCACATCAAGACGTTTTGAGTTACTTATTCCAATCTTAGCCTATAATTGAGAAACATATAATAGTAACACCTAAAGTCTACCCAACACAATCTCATTCTAGCATGCAGAATAACAGTAGCCAGATCCACAATATCAGAAGCTAAATATTAAACAATGTAACATTCATTTCTAATGGAATGCTGTGATAGTTCTAAACAAAACGGCTGTGGGAAACTCATAATAGATGCAAAAGTTGGATATTACGAAAACAGGTGACAAATGCTGAAGTAGATAGACAGAAAGCAAAAGGGCCAAACATACTACTGCAGATAGAATTTAAGCATCACTCATGTTTTTGTATCTTCTTCGTGATTTCTCTTCTTTCTAGTTCCTCGGCTATAATCTTCAAATTGTTCAACTGCTAAATATATGCAAACTAGAATGAAACAAAGTGATTCCTTTAGATAGAACAAGTTTAACAAAACTCTAACAACATATGCTGCGCTTCAGAAAAACATCCATGATCCATCATACCCGAGTCTCTTTATGTACTGTGAGTAGCCAATTACTTGAGGCACGAATTGGCAAAGCAGAGCTACTACTAGTGCTAGTATTGCAAATAAGAAGTTGGAAGATAAAATCAACCTGAAATTGTAATATTCAAGAATTAGTAGAATAAAAAGGCTGTCTTGTAGATTCAATTGAACACAAGTAATTCAATCCACAAATTGAAGGCATTTTCATCTTTAGTAGTAGAATTAGCAGCCTAAATTGCATAAAGTTGGAAACCTAGAAGCAAGAAAAAGAAGAGTAGAATACCATACCATATAAACGAAAACACAAGATGGCTAAAAAGCAAAAAGATTCACACTTTATCACTTGGGTGCGTTTGTTGACATGAAGTAGCGATGAGATGCTTTTTTTTCTTTCTCATCTCATAAAAGCAAACAAGAGCCCAGAAAGAAATGAAAACAGATACTACTAGCCAGTGAGAGGAGATCACCTTGCTGAGCTGAAAAGAGTAGCAGAAGAAAGAGTGTATCGTATTTGTATGTCAAGATTTGGGTAACACTTTATTGGAATTGAATTGAGTTATTTGTACTGCATTTTAAGTTTGTATCTCATGTCATCACTCATACACAAACATATGAGTTTTTCGTTTAATCACATTCTATCTGTTTGGTCTGGTCAAACATTGCGCAACAATTAAGACCATATCTGGATACAAAAGTCTAACAAATTACTACTCCATTAATGTAACTAGACTAGCTGCTATTTAGTTTGATTGATGCAACAAGTCAATATGTAGTACAATGCGCCGCAAGTAGACTGGACTTGGATGTGAGGGCAATTAATTATGAATGAATTTTGAGACATAATTGTGTTGGGAGATAATAAATGATAATGAAATGAATTTACATTACCACTATTTAAACATAATGCTTGTTGCAAGTTCTTCATATCATGGAGACTTTCATAATTTGTATTAGCAGTAGTAATTTAATTATAGGCTGAAGCTGAATCTAGAAAAGAAAACAACATCTGCTACATAATATTAAGCCCAATTTTGTATTATTATAATTTATATCCATAAAATAAAAGTTACAGTAGAGATCTCATCGAACGAATTGATGATCTGACTCGAAATAATACATGTATGAAGCAAGCAAATTGAAATTCGAGACTATCAAGTTCAGTCCCGGTATAAAAATGAAAAATCCATTTTCTAATGAATAGCAGTGTCAATAGGAAGCAGTATCTGCTCAGAAACTACAACGGAACTGTGTTGAGTTGAGTCGAATCAAGTACAGACAGTAAGCGTCTTCACTGCAGATCTCGGTTATCATGCTTTTCAAGGATGAAACACAAATTCACCATATAGCTTAGCTTATTCATTATATACATCCAACAATGCTCCATTCCTAATCTCTTAGACTCTCACTTAGATTGAGCTGACAGTCACTGAATGGGCAACTGCCATTTTCTCCAAATGATCAGCAATTTCTCCAAACACTTGCCAATTTATCTGTTACCCAATCTTGATCTTCTCCAACGTTTCAAATAATCTGATAAAGGCTCCATACAGAAATTCATCTCCACCAGCATCTCAATGGCGAGGACTCGGTAACTGTTTGGAATGAATCCGCACAGTTCATGAACAAACAACTCCAGGCTTTTAGTCATCTAACTCGTAAAAGCACAGAATACACATCTGAGAGTGAAAGCAAGGAAGAATGAAGATTTTGTCAAATTCTCAGATACTCCAAACCTTGTTAACTCATACTTAGAAAGCACACATGGATTAGCGGGAGTGTTATAGATTGAATCATAAAACTTTTTCAGAATTCAAATCATAAAATTATTCAGATTACATGCATGAAATACAAGTTTAAGATGTTCACAATTTACAAGCCCGAGGGACTTCATACACACATACTTCCAGAGCTAACTCATCCTGTAAGTACTAGCACAAGAATGTCCTCAATATGCATACAGTTAAGACTTAAGACGTGTTCCGAATAAGCTAAAATTCTTATTTAGCTCGCCATCAGCACAAAATATGTATTGTATGCCCCACTATGCTTCACATAAATGGTATGACTTGAACACATCATCCTATGAAATTATCCAATCATCAACAAGATGAAAAACTGGATTCAAAATGCAGAACAAAATTCATGACACTTGTAAGAATAATGCAATACCTGGTCCATCGGCAACAAGTTTAGCTCATCATCAGTTTCTTGTGTCATTCTTTATAGGATGTGAAGCTTGCTCTGCCCATTGCCTGTTATACAAGGCCTAAGAGCTGCAATGTAACTCTGGGTTAGCAATAAAACAACTCTGCTGCACATATTTATTGCCATCCTCCCCGGAGCTTGCAAACCTAAGACCATCAACTACCTCCCTCTCCCTGACTTCAGGTTAGCAATACAACAGCTTCACTGCACGTATTTGTAGCTCAAATATCTTTGGCATCTTCCCTGGAGCCTGTAAAATTAAGACCCTCATCAACAGCCCCCTTGTCCGACTTCAAATAGTTATACAACCTTGCTGCACGTATTTGTTGCTCCAATATCTTGGCATCTTTCGTGAAACCTGTATATTTAAGACCTTTAACAACAGCCCTCTTGTCTGCCTTCATTATTCTCATGCCACTTTTGATGCAAGATAGCAAGAGATCAGCAGCCAAACGATACCGGCTTTCCTTGCAAAGATTGTGTACCAAAGAAGAGTAGGTAAAGGAATATCTTATATCCATTGAGTAAAAAATCCGAAGTGCATCATCTAAACAGCCTGCTTTACACAGACGATCAATAAAGCAATTATAAGCGACTAAGCAGTTTAATCCCGAAGCTTTCATATGTTTAATATGTCTCTGGACAGCACCAAAGTCACCAGCCCTACAAAACCCATCGACCAAGATGGTGTGGGTATACATATCACGATTGAGTCCACTCCTTTCCATCACATTGATCATCTTGTAAGCATGTTCTAGTTTACCTTCCTTGCAGTACAAATTAAGTATGGTGTTATATGAAGTCAAGTCATAGCCAATCTTAACCATGCAGGCAGTGCAATTATATGCATCTCTAATCCTGCCTGACTTAGCCAACGCCGAGATAACTGTACAGAAAGAAAATAGATTGTATGCATATCCATTATTCTTCATCTCTGCAAAAACTTTTAATCCTTCATTGAGGCGGTTACATTTGAAGCAGCAATTCATCACTGTAGTATAAGTAACAGCATTTGGGGCAAGACCCGATTCTCTAAGTTCCTTGAAAAGCCTCATTGTGTCCTCCAACCTTTTTGACTTGCATAGAACATTAAAAATAATGTTAAAAGTCAATAGCTGAGGAATGCATCCGTGATGACGCAAGTTCCTAAACAGCACAAGTGCAGTACTAGTGTAGCCATTCCTACAAAGGCCTGTAATCATGATGTTAAATGTATCTTGATTTGGAGAGAGATTCTTTAGAATAGTGTCATGGTAGACCCTGTAGGCTTCATTTGGCTTTCCTGATTCGAAAAAGCAGTGCATTAATGTATTGTAACTCCAAACGTCTGGAAATATTCCCATTCCAACCATCTCATTGAACATATCAAGACAATGTGAAAATGAATGTTGCCTAGTGGCACTAGCCATCAGAGAATTATAGGTAAAAACATCTGGTTTTATCCCAGCTTCTTTCATTCTATCAACAATAGAGTAACCTGCATCAAACCCAAAGAATCGACAATAACCGGTGATGAGAGTATTGTAAGTCACTGCATCAGGTAACACCCCCAATCTAATACCATCATTTAGAGCAGCCTCGGCCTTGTCCAATTGCCTGGCTTTACAAGAGGAAGCTACTGATATGTTCAACAACCTAGTTGATAATTTAAGGAGCATCCTCTACATCACTTCCAGACATTCAGAACCCCACCAACAGTGTCATGATGAAACATACCATCAGCATTGCCCGTTTCCCAGCCCGTTTATACACCAATCAACAAGAGGCAATACAATTACAGCAGCAATGTAAGTAGCTGGAGGTAGATTGAAAAAGGTTGCATTTTTCTCTAGCTAATGAGTTGGTGCAATAGCAGGAACCAGTATCCCCCATATGAACTGAGCTACTACAGCTAGCACAATTTCTGCAAAGAAATAAACACTTTGAACTATTACTGACTTAATTGATCTATCTTAAAAGGGACAAAGCACCGGCATTCTAACAAACAGTTGGGGTACAATTCAACCACAGTTGAGGATAAGATCAATGCCATCTTAGTAACAAAAACATCGTATTGACAAGAGTTAACAATGTGGTCAGAAGAAACAGCCGAGAATTTCAGTCAGTGAAAATATCAAAGGTAAGATTTTTCTACCTTGAAATGCGTCAATCGGTTATCTAATCTTCAGGGCTGATTGGTTTGCTGATTCTTGTAAACTGTATTGCATCAAATCAACGACGATGGGGTGTTTGTCTGATTCTTGATTTTTGCTGCTGCTTCTCCTTTGCTTTCTTTCGCCTGGACTATCAACCTTACCTTACCTGGTTTATTTCGAATTGGTTATTCAAACCCGCCCCGTTAATCCACCACCCACTATGAGGTTCGGTTCGGTTCGATTCTTCAAACGGATCACCAGTCAAGTCAAGGTTAGAGTTCTATGAGTTGATCTATAGATGACGTTAGAAATTTGGGAGACTTACTCTCAGTTCGGAATTTATGTCCGATAGTTTTGGGTATGTTGTGAGTTGATCCATGAAATGAAAACCATTTAGGTACCAACCAAGCGAGATTTGGATGAGTTTGAAAACACTAACAGCTAAACTGATTTTTTAGATGGAAAATTATCACAAAGAGATAATTTTGCATTTTCTATAATAAACTAGTTGGATCAAAAACCATTATTGAATGGCAAGTAATCATACACTTGATTATACTAGTATAAAAGAAAATCATACATAAGATAATTACCATAACCAATGTGGTAAAATACATCCAACCATTACAATCTCAAAACATGTGAATAGAACAGCTCGACTATCGTTTTATTATGAGAGAGTGATCTTTAAAATATCACATAATGTACTCTTAGACAATATTCCACCGTAAACTTGCCAGAAAGTGTAAAAAATGAAAATTTTATCAATATTTTATCTCTAAAATCATGGTCTAAACTAATTTCAAACATATAATGGAAATTTTCACCACCAGTTTCATCCCAAATTTTCAATATAATATCCCAATTTCCAATTGAAATAAATTGAAAATTATGTAGAGTGTTAATTAGATCATAGCTTAAATATTACTTCCTCCGTCCCAGGAATAATTTTCCATTTATTTTTTTGATGGAGAAAATAAGATATATATTAATTTTGGGTAAAATAATAATAGTGGTTCCCTCAAATTAATTTTTGAAGTTGAAAGTTGGATAAAATAAAGTTAGTGAGTTTACTTTAAGTATATTTAATGTTAAATTTGGATGAGTGATAACCCAAAAAGTAAATGAAAAGTTTTGTTTGAGACCTTAAGATGGTAAAATGAGAATCTATTCGGGACGGAGGAAGTACAATATGAGAAATTGTGATAATAACAAAATTGTTCGAGTCATTCAAATTTACATTTTGATATCTTTTAATGGATATATTCACCTTCAAAAGTTTTTCTAAAGAAATCATTAATGAATCCCAACATCTTTTATTAAAGAATTTTGTTTATGTTGGTTACTACTACCACAGCCATCAATCATTTTTGGTAAAATGTATAATAGCCCCAAACTGTCATAACCAACTTCTGGACGAAGACCCAAGAATATACAGTGCCAAACTAAAATGTAGCTATGCCAATGATCAGGTCAACACAACACAAACACAAACTATGATCCACAAAACATGTCTGCATGTCTCAACAACATACAAAAAATAGACATTCTCAAACACTACATAAACCAAACTTGTCCTCTCCTTCATTCAGCCTCAACCAAAAACAAAAAAAAACAAGTAAATAAATAAAACTTGTTAGCAAACAAAACTCTCTGCTTGCATAAGTCTCCCATCTTTCTATTTTCAGCCTCCACTCGCTAAAGCTCGATCATTAGCGAGATATATCATGGGAGGCTGCGCGACCAAACCCAGGGTCTTGGAATCTGAGGAGGTTCCTGCCCCCACTGAAGCACCAGCCACTGCTGATGCATCCGAGATTGTTCCACAAGTAAGAATCTGATCCTACATTGCCATATTATCATGCTTCTAGTTCTGGTTTCATTAATACTGCCTACAATTGTTTTTACCTCACACATCTGAATATATTTGATGCTAATCAGGAGAAGAAAGATGGAGAGAACAAAGACGGAGATGAGACTAACAAGGCAGAAGAACCTTTGGTTGATGTTTCTGAACCAGAAGCCTCAGAGGAGGCACCAAAAGTCGAGGAAGTGACAACCTCTGAAGTAAAATCAGTCACCGAGGAAGTTGCTCCATCTGCTGAGAGCAAGCCAGAGGAAACCAAACCTGAAACTGTTGCTGAGGAGCTGCCAAAGGAGGATGAAAAGAAAGAGGAGCTAGACGAAACCGCTGCTGCTCCTGCTGAAAAGAAAAATGAAGATGAACCAGTAGTTGTTGATAAATAATGTGTTAGGTTTCTTAATTAGTTTGTCATTTTTTGCAGGTCTACTTATCATTGAGGCTCCACGAATAATATCTCTGCATGATAGAAAATTTTTATCATCATTAATTGCATCCCTTGTTATTCTCAAAAAAAATAAATTGTATCCCTTGTGAAATATATTTAATTCTGTATTCACTGGTTATTTTAATTTAATTTCTTGAATGAGACGTTAAATTTTAAGGTTTAAACTTAACCTTCTCAACCCAAAGCCGCATCTTCATTCTGCAGAGTGCAAATAAATTACAAGTTATTGTTCCTAAACTGGTTGTTTCTACTTGCTGGACATTATAATCTTTTAGAAGTATTTCTACGACCACTACTAAAAATCACAATATCAATAAACATGTACAATATGAGTATAACGTAGTAGATGAAATTTGCTATTTTGACTGAAATATGTTAACATCAGGAACAATGAATATCCTTTTGAGGAAGCTACAGATTTTGGGAGATATCTGCTATTTCATGGCATTAAAAGTTTCCCCATTTTCATATATTCTCTGGTAACTCCTGCCAACACCATTTTCCCTATTCTCTTGGGTCACACCACCATTTCTGCAAACACTACATGTTTACGAGTCCAGATAGGCAAGTGATTATTTCCAATGTCTATATGTGTTGGTATATCAGGAAACTAACTACTCAGCACTCAGCCACATATTGTCACATTGTTGTTTCATTCAGTTATAGACAAAAACTTTATGCATAATAAAAACTTCAGACCTAAGAAAGCAACTTGAAGGAAAATAATTGAACGCTAAACATATGCCGACATGAATACCTATACTCCATCTATATATGCCAAAACCTTACCTTATGATATCTGAAAATGACCTGTTGAATTAACATGCTCATAGTTCTGCAGATTCATTGTTTATCAGCTTTTAAACATGTCATTGTTGTTTTGCGAAGAATGCAAGATTGGGAGGGTTAGTTAGTACACAGGAAAGACAAAATGTCATACCAAGAGAAGTTATTATATTGGAGAAATCATTGCTACTGTATAACATACAGAAATTAAGCAAAGTCTGGCCTAACTTCGGTGCGTTAATAATTTAGGAACTGGAGATAGTCGTACCTGACTAAAACATGGGAATCAGTGACTTCAAGCACCAGGTAGTGGAACATAATCTTTGTTCTATAGGTGAGCCTTGAGACCAATTTCAAAGTGTAAAAAACATGTAGAGATAGATTACTGCCAGTTACTAGATACAGAATCCGCTCATATATACAAAAATAAGTTACCTGCAAAGAATGTGGGAGTCACTACCACTGCCGTATCCTGATACAGGTTAGTCCACATCCAAATGGAAAATAATTGATGAAGATAAGCACCACCAGCAATAAAGACAGGTGATTGACATACATCAGAAAGTGACGGGCTGAACTAGCTAAAGACAACTGCCAAAGACATCATTATTATGTGCACTGTTGTTTCTGTAGCTGTTAAAATTCATGGGTGCTGCCACAAGGTGATCAAGATGGGCATAGAAAGGTGCTTCAAAGTTCAATCATATCAATGCTTAATCTTGCAGTCACTCTCGGAAACAAACACCACACTTGACTACAAACAGCGATATTTACATCCATATTGGCCATGTAACATAATCTAATTTAAATTTATATATTAGAAAATAATCTTCTAATGTATATTTATAAATTTAACATTTTAGTAGAAGAATTTATTTGTCTACAGCCACCACTACTAAATAAGAGATGGACAGGGAATTTATATACGGAGAACAATATCAGTAGATACATGCCAAACAACTTCTTATTAAATTTCAATCTTAAATCTTGTGGGAGAAGTACATGATCTTTCTAGTATGACTCTTGAGAAAGGGAACTACATTTACACTTAGTAAATAAAAACAACACGCAACTTTGCCTAATTCTAAAATAAAGAAAGCACCAGAATGTCATCAATGGATACCAGGGATCGTCCCACCCTCCTTAGCCTTTCCTTCAACTTCATCTCCATCGTCATCTTTGACAGCTTTTATTATGAGCACAGCCAACAAAGGATAACTGACCGTCATGAGAGCCCAGTTTGTTATCAGCTCATTCAAGAATGGCACATTATGTGCGTCAATTTGCCAAGCTACTGCACCCCCTGCACTCTGCACTCCCTTGTAGAATCCAGCATACCTGAAAACATCCAAACCAATCAATTATCATAAAAAAATATCAAAATATTATAAATAATTGGGGAAAAGAAGATGCATGAAGCAGACTCACCTGCTAAGAACCTCAGAATCGTCAGCCAGTGCTCCGATTATCCAATACACCATACTCTGAAACATGGCATCTAGCAAACCGTAACAAAAGTACAGCACAAATGGCCCTGCATAAACACTACCATCCTTAAAGTCCATCTTATGTGGCAAATGATCACGAGTGTAATCAAGTTGTTTGGCAAGTCCTCCACCCCAAATAGCTGTCCCAGCAACTGCCACAATGCCAAGACCAAATAACCCTCTGGACCTCCTGCTCTTGAAACTAAAGTCCATAATATAACCAATAAACACAGACCCAATCATCTGTGCAGCCCAGTAGAAAATGTTATTCAACGCACTAGTCCTCAGATTAAACAATTTGCCATTAACATTGGTGAACTGGTAACTATAAAAGAAGTTACTAGCCCAAGAAGCGGGCACCAAGAGCAGCATTTTCCAATCAAGAAACAATTTTAAAATCTCAGTAGCCTCAACCCCAACACTCGAATACTTAATATTCGTACACCTGGACCCATCATTACGCACCACACGACTAGGGTGCAAAATCGACAATGCCAACAACATACCAATCGCCATAAATATCATAAACCCAATGTAAGTGCCATCATTAACAGAAAGGGCCGTCTCCCTGTTGTAGTTCATGACAAACGGAATAAAGCCACCGATGACACCCCCCATGTTAAAGATACTCCAAAACAGAGAAATGTAAGTACCTAGATCACATAGAAGCATAAGTGTCAGCAAAAGAAAATTGTTTCAGAAGTTCATATACATAAAATTAACAAGAATTCCACACGCGATACATTTTATCACACCACGCCCCTGGTTAGTATCATCGTAGTATGAGCTAGCTTATAACTAAGTAGTTGCATCTTATAAGATAGCTTATTTGATCTTTTTGGGCAAAATAAAGGTAGCAAGTTATAAACTAGCCGATTTGAATAATCCAACTAAGTTGTTGAAAGTATAGGCTTAATTAGGTATCAATCTGTACTGTCCAATGTTAGCAAATCAGCTAGCTTAAGCTACCTTAGATGATCAAAGCCAAATCAGGTGGCAGCTTATCATCTGTTTTGGCTAATAAACTATGAACAGTGAAATAGTAAATGATAAAGCAAGTGAATGAAATAGTAAATGAAAGGCAGTAGAAGTAAATGTGCTGAAGATAAGAACCGACCCTTGCGATTATGGGGCGGGTAAGAAGTCATAATGGCACCCTGAGAGGCCCATAAGAAACCGGCACCAATTCCCAGAAAAGCTCCAGCAACAATGGCAAAAGCCTGGTGATGGTAATGGTTGTAATACAAGAAAGAACCTGCATAGAGGACATACGTCGAACAGCCTGCAGTCAATGTCAATTTCGGTCCTAAAATGTTGTAAACTCCCCCACCGAGAATCCCGAAAACGGCAAAGGTCGTGTACAAGGCCGTGTTTGCGTTGTTTGCAGCGGTTGCATCCACCTGACCACCTCCTCCCATGCCGGAGAGGGCGTTGAACATGCCGGGGCAACAGAAGCATACGAATCCAATGAGGATTACTTGGGTGAAAGGTGAATTGTACCGGAAACTTGAGAGTTTTTTCTTTTGGGAATCTATTTTGGTGTTTTGTTCTTCATCTCCTTGAAAACCCATTCTCCCTTTTTGTTTCAATGAATTGAATGGATGTGTTTGATGATTGTGGGAATTAATGGAGTGTGGGTATTTATATTTCTGATATGGCGCTAGCTCACTCGAGACAAAATTGCAATCTTGGAAACTCTGTCCAAAGTCTGACAACTGGAGAGGATGGGGAAGACAGACAGAGGTGTCATTCCTTAGCAGATCATTGGTTGCAACTTTCAATACAATAGAGGAAGAAAGAATCATCTTGTTTTCATCACCAAGACAAAATAATAGATTCTTTTCCCTTTTTCGTACCCGGTCCAGATAAATAAATAATATTAATACTCATCATCATCGCATAACTACAAACATCACATACTTAAAATACAACAAAGTCTTATAAATTACTATTATATTAGGAAAGTCCAAAAAATTCACTTGATTTCTACATAAATTGTCTAGTTTTTAATTTTGCCCGTTTTATATTTCACGGGTCA
>JAYMSR010000390.1:0-14639 GCA_036897825.1 Plantago rigida
GCAGATTCTTCCTGCAGATAAAGTGGTTCCTGTACCTCCTTCTGTTGATCCTGTCACTGCGGCGTCTGTCATGCTCAAGGGGATGACT
Source organism: Plantago rigida (assembly GCA_036897825.1). Taxonomy (NCBI): domain Eukaryota; kingdom Viridiplantae; phylum Streptophyta; class Magnoliopsida; order Lamiales; family Plantaginaceae; genus Plantago; species Plantago rigida. The sequence continues at coordinate 89 of JAYMSR010000390.1, forward strand.
GCTCAGTTTCTAGTTCGACGCTGTTTCAAGGCAGGTTTTCACATGTTTACAAAATCCAGGATTTTTTTTCATGTTTAATCTGTGATTACAAAATGTGTGCTTCTATTTCATATTATCTCAGTTAATTAGCTGGTCAATTAAAAATGTTTATGGATCTTCGTGTAGCAGTTTGATACATACTGCTAGCTTTGATCAAATCTTTGGAGTTTTTTTTGTCTCAGCATGCTTGTTTGTTTCTGGTTTGAGATATATCATGTGTGCAGATCCTATGGATAAATTTTTTAATTTGAAGAAGTTAAAATGTATTATCAAGCCACCAAAATCAGAACACCAGGAGTGTTCAAAAGTAACCAACAGTACAAAGACCCACTAATTCACTAAAATAACACCAGTCCAGAACTTGCCAGTCAAATGCACACACTATCCTACCCAAAAAACCAGAACAGAGCAGCTGGCTACCAGGAAAAACAACAACTGCAGGCATTACACAAAGACCTGACACCAGTCAAGACTCAAGAGACCCCTAACATGCTTCCGCAAAAACCTGGCGAGTTCTTGACACCAGTCAAGAGATCCTATGGATAAATAGCAGTTGTCTATATCAATTATGTCTTCATAATGCAATGTTCTCTTGAAGGAGGAAGGTTTTTATACAGTAACTAAGACGTGATTCAAAACATGATAAAATGGTGGATGAAAATTTTCAGCTTCATAACTAACCGTGAGAAACCATTCATGAAGTCTCGTTTCTCTTTTATACACTACTTCCTGAGGTGGTTTCTGTAAGCTCGTGGTATGTGTTGAGGGTCCTGGTCTAAAATTGGTAAGCTCGAAATTTTTACTCAATTTTTGTACTTTTGGCTGGAGAGTTGAACTATCCCATTAAGTTTGATACTTTCTTTTGTACCACATTTGCTAGATACAGTTCCAGTTATCGCTTATTTTAATTGGAAAAATATGTGATAATAAAACAGCTGTGTTATTTCACAGGTTCAAAAGGGACATACAGTTCTTGTTCATGCAGCAGCAGGTGGAGTAGGGTCTCTGTTGTGCCAATGGGCAAATGCTTGTGGTGCGACTGTCATTGGAACTGTCTCGACCGAAGAGAAAGCCATTCAGGCAAGGGAAGATGGGTGTCACCATGTTATTCTATACAAGGAGGAAGATTTTGTTACCCGTGTCAACGAGATAACGTCTGGGAATGGAGTTGAAGTGGTCTATGACTCTGTTGGAAAAGACACTTTTGAGGTAAATAACATTTGCAATGTTAATTGGATTGGGAGTTCTATGCTTAACTAAACACCGATACGAAAACTTCAATGGACCTTTACACTGTTAATTAGTGATTTGCCCACTTACCTAACTTCCATGGCTACCCTCATATTTGAGAAGTTAAGCACATACTTCCCTCGTCTTTTGTCCATAATTTAAGGTACTAACCTGCTACATAAATAGAAATTTAAGTTTAACACCCTTCAGAGCAATGCAATTCATCCCTTGAAGAAGACTTGGGCCTTGGTGTAGTCTCTTAGACCACAGGGCAATTGTGCTTAAGCTTCATGTATTGCTTTTTAAGTGAGAATATCCCATACTTTCAGCAGTTCTTAGCAGGATGTCCATGTGTGCTTTTTACACGTGCATTTGATGCAAGCATTGTCGGATGCTTATCTTTTGTGTGATTTTAAACTTGTACTTTCCTAACCAGGGTTCATTGGCTTGTTTAAAAATGCGTGGATACATGGTGTGTTTTGGGCAATCATCCGGTGCACCAGACACAGTGCCTTTATCCGCTCTTGCTGCGAAAGCTCTGTTCTTGACAAGGCCTTCAATGATGCATTATAATGCGACTCGAGACGAGCTACTCGAATCTGCTGGAGAGCTCTTTGCCAATCTTGCAGCAGGAGTATTAAAGGTTCGCGTGAATCACATTTACCCCTTATCTCAGGCGGCACAAGCACATGCTGATCTGGAGAGTCGCAAAACATCCGGTTCCGTTGTCCTTGTACCTGAGGGGTGTTGACATTGAGTGCTGGAGTCTGGAGATATTTTGCTGAATAAGTGAAATTCAATGCTCTTGCTAGACTTGTGATTTCATTTGTACCTTAGCTTGTTGTGTTGAGATTTTATGTATTTAGTGTATGCTGTGACTAATAAACTCAGCATAAAACACAGAGTGAGTAAGGTAAAATGTTTCTATAAAAGGTGCTTGTTCGAACAAAAATGTTAATAATTTAACTTTCAAGGCATGAGCAAAATAGTAAATTTACAAGCTTATTGACGAGTTTTATTTAAATTTCAAGGCATGTGAACAATAATAAAACTTACAACTTAAATTTTATTTTCAATTTATTAATCGACGTGCAAGTCATGGTCAAGTGCGTAGAGCTATGGGTTGAACAATGAAATACTTATTTCCACTCAAAGTGGGTCGTGGGACGACTGGCGTTCGTGTGCCCCTTTTTGAGCACGACTGATCCAGTGACGGAATCCTGAAAATTGTTCTGCAGTGGGTTATGCTTCAAATGTGATCGTCGAAATTTATTATTATTATTATTTTTTACATATTTAACATGTTAAACATATTATAATATAATTAAAAGTTGAAATTAGTGAATCACACCTAAAATAATTTTTTAAAACCTAATTCGAAAAAAATCAGATTCCAGTTTGTGAACACCGACTCCTAAGGGCCGGATCATTTTTTTTTCCTTTTTACCTTTTGCTGATGTCATACATAATCGACTACTAATCAACTTTTGACGTAAACATTTACCCCAAACTAGAGGCAAACTAGGGGGCTCTAATAATTTGGTCTGAATTTATTTATAATTTTGCTATTCTACAGGGTGTCGACCTAAACACCACAGAACTTATAAAGGACTACCATGTAATTTTGAATCCATAAAAGAGCCGGTCAATAATAAACCCAAGTTTTAACCTCCAACTTTATATTCAGCACATGCCTGCTGCTTAAACCCTAAAAACCCAAACTGGCCGCGCCATCTTTCAAACCCACCCATCTCCGCCACTTCACTGCCGGAACCACCCACCGCTCAAGGGTTTCAATAACCTCACCAGTGTAACAAACTATCTTCAATGGCGTTAGCTTCAATTTCAGCTCAGCTCCAAGCAATCAAAACCGCTCTACATGTCTCCAACGACCCGGAACCCGGTCGCCGTCGCCCGTTAACCCGCCATTCGATCCTGTTCGACGCTAAATCCGCCGCCGATTACGACCTTGACACCATTCACAGCATTGCTTTGACCGGTGAGCAATTTGTTACCATTTTGTTGATTCAATTGATTACTCAAGCTGTTATTATGAGAGCTCAGAGCTACTGGAAGAGTGAGGAATTGGACTGTTAATGAAATTTAGAGCAATTTAGTACTCTATTGGTTCGATTTAGGGCCATGTAGTATGTTAAATTCCACCTGATGAACTGAATTGAGCTCAGTTCATATTCAGTTAGTATGCTCAGGTTTGTTTAGGACTGAGCAAATTGGCAAATCGACTCTGCTTGTCTTACTTGCATTTTATGACAGAGAGTGTTTGGCTAAGAACTAAAACGCCTAAAACCGAGTTAAAACACCTAATTTTTCCATAACTCAATGTTTTAACTCTATACCAAACACTTTGTAAGAGAGTTGGATTTACTTTGGGGAATTGGTTTTACCTCTTCGCTTGTTTGCTGAGTCTCTCTATGCAACATGTTGGAGTCTCCTGTACTTGAGCCGTACTTACAAATAAGCTTTGAAGTGGCTGTGTTAAGGAACTATATTTGAGTATATTTAGCTGCTTGCTGTTTCGACGAGGTCTTACGCTTGTTTTGATGTAGGTCTGGAGGTGTTGATAATGAAGGAGGAGCGGTTTGCAAAATACAAGAGTGATTTGTTCAGTCACCAGAGTAAGGAGCTGGACAGGGAGTTGGCTGGTGTTGAGGAGAATAAGCGAATTGATGCGTCTATCAGGTCATATTTACGGCTGTTATCGGGTTATCTTGATCTTGAGTCCCACTCCACGGCGAAGACGTTGGAATATTTAATTCGCAGATACCGGTAATTAGATGGATTTTCCATTTGCTATCCAATTTATGTATTTTTTTATGCATCCAGGACATCTGATTGTGTATTTTCTTGAATTGCAGGGTTCATGTGTACAATGTAGAAGAATTGATACTTTGCGCTTTACCTTACCATGACACACATGTTTTTGTCCAAATAGTACAATTAATAGACATGGGGTAACTCCTTTCCCCTGGCTTCAATTTCCTGTACTCTTTGTGAGTATAAAAGGAAATCATACTATTTCACTTGTTACCTTTTCTCGCCTTTTCTACTATTCATACCGTATAGTGACTGATACTACTACCACATGACTATTTGAACATGCAAGCCTTATTTAATTGATTAACATTTGTGGAGCAGAAACAGTAAATGGAAGTTTCTCGATGGAGTTAAGGTATCAGGTGCACGGATGCCAAGGGAGGTCATAGTACAACAGTGCATCAGAGATATGGGGGTGCTGGAGGCTATATGTAGTTATGTAAGTACTTACTATAAGTCTCAAAATTGTTAACATTGTTTACATCATGTATCACGGATGCCTAAAATCATTGTAATGCAGGCTATGCCGGTAAAGAAAAATCAACCATCAACATATGTGACTGGCTTCTGCACTGCAGTCATTTTTGAGTTATTGGGGCTTGTTAATGTTGATAATGATCTTGTGACAAGGATTCTTCCATATGTAAATTCTGGCCTTCAAGCTGGTGCCAAGGGACTGAATCAGAAGGTCAACTTTTGTACGAATTCCATGTTTTCTGTTCATGTCCATAATTGGCTCCTCAGTGACAAATGTTTTTCCTCGTCATATGTACATACAGGCTGGGGCTCTAATGATTGTTACCTTACTAGCACAAAAGGCAGCCCTGACACATAATGTCGTAAAAAGCCTGATGCATTTAGTTGCTGAATTGGCTAGGGCCGATGCAAAAGAAACAACAGATTTCCAATGGTTGCGAATGTCATTCATGGCCCTAATTAACATCGTACAGGTATTCCAGCTCAACTATTATTGTAAAACAAGGCCTGAGCGCACCACAACCACAATAAGTTCCTCCTTTGTAGATATTTCTGTTATAATTACAAGTCACTTAGGATAACGTTATAAACTTAGGTTAATCAATGCTTATTAGTTACTGAGATAATGTCTGTTTCTCTAGCTTCAATCGGTGGAAATCATCCCAAAGAGGACTGTGGACATCTTAAATGAGATCAGGTGGGCAACTACAAGACTCGGAAGCTTCCTTAATATACCTTGACTTGTTGTCAGTAATCTTAATTTTGCTGATGGAGCTTCTCATTTGTTTCAAAAATTTTGAAGGGACATTTGGAGGATGCTTTCAGGATTGAGCAAAGAGTTTAACATTGATAAGTTTTTTGCCATAGTACTGGACTCTTTGCTTGAGCACAGGTTGAATCATTTTATTTCCTTTGCTGTCATAGATTCTCTGTCATCATCTTGGGCTGTTCTAAATATTTTGCATTTACAGTGCGTCAGATGAGTTGTGTCACCGGTCTCTGTTATCAATGATAGAAACCTTTCCCTTGAAAGACCACCTTGACTGCATTCTGTCTAAGTTACTCTCTATGCCCATGAAGACACGCAAGGGAAAGATAGATGTGGCGTCATCTGAAATGGGTATGCTGTTTCTTTCTTAGGTCTAAATTGCTCATATCCTATTTTATGTTCCTGTATTGCATTGCATTGCATGGGTATTGGGTATCAGTTTATAATAAACTTGCAACCAGCTTGTCCATGTTATTCTGCTGCCTTGTTTTACAGAGTCAGTATTATATATTTTGTAGGGACCAAAGTGGAACAGATTCTGGGTTCTGTTTGGAAGAAATACCCAAATGAATTGCGCCAAGCCGCCTTTCGCTTCTTGAAGGTTCTTTTGCTTTCTCATTATCTTTCAACCGTTTCTTTAGTCTGAAGGTACCAACCAACACCTGTTATTTTTCTCTCTCTGTTCTTTTGTAGGATGCTCAAATGCATGCAAAGAAAGTCACTTCAAGCTATGAAGTTCTCTGCAAGATGATAGCGCCATCTCATGACATGCCTAATCTTAAGTTTCTTTTTTCCATGGAACATTCTGAGGTATAGCGCACCCACACACATTCTTGGTCTTTGTCTCGCTCTGAAATCTTGGAAATGAATCTCTGATACATCATCATTGTTATTATTATAATAGGCTGGAATTCGGAGGTCAGCAATCTTGGCCCTGGACACTGCCGACATTCTTAGAGATAAGGCAGCTGGTTCAATGGTAGCATCTATTGTCTTCCAAACTGATTTGTCTTGACATTTTCTTCCACATGATTTATTTTCTTGAAGTTCATGCCATATAATCCCTCCGCTCAATATTATCTCATATTTCCAATGATTTTTCCCAAATTGATCTCCTCATCCTAACACAGTAACATTTTATTCCTTTTCTATTATTCATGGTGTCTTGTGCTTTTTCATATTTCTCATACTTCAGCACACACATTACAGTTTCTTTTTATTCTCATTATTTATTTATTCATTCATTTATTATCAGTCCTGCCTTAAATAAATGGGGACATTAGTTTTGGGTGGAGGGAGTAGCACAGAATTATGAAGTAATATATAAATCTGTTAATACAATAATTTAATTTAGTTTGTAATTATTTTTTTCATAAATATAGGAGTACAATTTTATAAATTTTAAAGCTAATGTTAGAGTGTAAGTTTTGACTAAATGAGCATGTCACACACATCTCTTTTAATTTTATTGTTCTTTTTCTTTTTTCCAATTGTACTAAACAGTAAACTGTACCTAAATAAGCTTCTCAGTTCATTTTATTGACCTTTTAAGAGTCCATAGGACCAAAATTTAATAAAAACCAATACTGAAATTATAATTAAAACTATTATATCTTAAAAGTATAATGGGTATACGTTTACAATTTAAGTTTTCTATTTATTTCTGAAGTATAACTTATAAGTGATGTAGGGGAACAAACTTTGGAAACAATCAACAAAACAAAGTGGAAACTTATTACCAGAGTTACATCTAGTAAATATTTCATTTTGTGATAATAATATTTCTATGAACTTTTGAAAGAAAAATATATAAAACGAGGTAAACATAGTAAAAGAGAAGGATGAAAAATGAAAAGTAATCATAAAGATAAAATGAAACAGGAAAAACAAAAGATTTCGGAGGTAAAAAAAAGAGAAATAGTGTTCCTACTGGATATCTTTTCGTGCAATAATTTAATCGTAAACTCATGCATGACGTGCCAAGATTTTTTGATTTAGGTTCTGATGGTCCAGATGTGCTGATAATAACCCATACATACATAACTGAACTTGAATCCTAAAACATTCACTTGATTATATGTCTGAAGGTTGTCATTGGTGTGATAACTTCTATTTCCTAATTTTCGTATATGTGCAACCCAATTCCTAGAAGAATAACATAGTTAATTTTTCTACCGTATGTCCAGAGATTTGAATCCGTACAAGATGCCATTCAGCGCAGACTTTACGATGCGGACCTGAATGTGGTCCTAGCAGTTCTGCAACTTGAGAATTTGACTGAAATGTTAAATTCGTCATATCTTGTTGAAGCAATCAGACATGTGCTGCAAAGATGTGTTGATATTTTGTTGTCAGGTGAGCTTGGTGTCAACTTGATGTAGATGGTGTTTCACTTAGCCTTTCTGTTTTGCACTTTTACATGGTCGACATATTTGACAAAATTAACTTCCGACAAGCTGATAAGTTTTTTTTTGTATTGTGTGATTATTCATTTCTGGCCATTTTCTTATTATAACTTACGATGATATCAAATAGGTGATTGTTTTTGTGATGCATCAACTCAGAAATTCAACGAGAAAATGTCTGGAAACATTTCTGTTAAGAACAAAAATTTGATGGTTTTGGCATTGGGTATGCACAACAATGCGAAGCTTCTCATTTTTAGTTGCTCTTTGTCAATCAAATCGTGTTGATTCGCCACCTGATGAAATATAATTTGTTGTAGTTTCAAGGTTGGATTCAGATGCTTCATTTTAAACTGACTGTTGTTTGAGTATATTGTTTAAAATGTACATAACAGATGTGGAGGCACCATCATATGGTTATATGCTTGTGTGTGCATATTTATAGAGAACTGATGAGTATATCAGCCAATGATGAAGACATGAAGCCATGCATAGAATGATAGAACTTCTATTCAAATAGGATTTTGTTTTGGAATATGAAAATTTGATAATAAGTAGTTATCAGGTACGATGGGAGCTTGTCTGTGCACATAAAACACATTTTGTTTTGGTATTATTGTTACATAGCTCGCTGATTCGATTTTGAGTATGGGATTGTTCATCGGATTGTTTATAATTTGCAACTGTCAAGTAACCAAATGTGAAGTGAATACGCTTGGTCTAATGTGTGATTGCAATATTATCTGTTGTGAATGCTGGTAGAAATAACCTCGACCTACCATAGAGGGGATGGTTACCGTGTGAATAATAGTGGTTTCATTTCACAATTGAACGTATTTTGTTAGCTAATGCTTATATGTGCAATTGGCCCTCAAATCTCTTAATAGTAATATGTTCTTATTCACTGGCACTTTAAAAAAGTATTAAAAGTTCAATAAAGTTTTGTGAGTATTAATACGTGATAAGAATGAATAAAGTTATTTAAATTAAATTGATTTGTGTCAAAATAGTTTACCTTTTATCTTCTAATGATTTCGAAAAAGATGAAATTGTGCATGTGTGTAATTTAGAGTGGGAGGGTGGAGTAGTGTAATACCGTTGAATGCTGGATGTTGGAGAATGGTGTATAGGTTTCACATAATGTTTTCATGTACGAAACAATAGAAATAACAAATTGAAAGTCAGAATACATGTGTTGGTTCATGTGTTTGTATAGAATCATAACTTAATGAAGTGAATAAACAATTCAGTTGGCCTCGGAACTTTGTTGGCTCCACTAAATAAAGTCACTGATGCAAGTCAATCTTGAGGCAAACGAAAATTCTGTTTCTAGGCCTGTAAGTTGTCATTATCCCCAATTCTATAAAAAAAATTCTAATACGCTAAACTGTTTGCTTATATTGCAGGTTCATCAACGAAAGCGCCTAGGTTATTCCTCCGACATGTTATTAAAATTTTCAAGAATCTGGAAGAACATACGGCAAATTTGGCGACATCAGTTTTCCCACTAATTTTGATCCGACCTAAGGTTAGCTGCTGATTAGGATTTGGAATTCCTATTACTGACTGTCCATACCTATCAACTGCTGAAATGTCAGATTCCTCAACCTGTATATTATTTTGCTGTGCACACCAGACTCAGAGATTGAACATGGAGGCTTTGGAATTGGCCAAAGAGTTGAACTGGCCTCTTTTTGAGAACCTTATAACTTTCCCTGAGTCAGAGAAGGTACATACAAATATTCTATTAGAAAGTGCAATATGTTAAATCATTTCTATTTATTAGAAAGGATGCATGGTTTACTTGTAGAATATTGGTTTTCATTTTCTTGGGTAATTCAGAGGAAGATGTGAGATTACATTAATTCTGCTGATTTTTTGGACTTGAGCCTCTCATTCAACATGTTTCTTCTAATGTAATCATGTTTTGAACATTATATGCTTGTCTCAACGTTTCAAGATCAATAAGTTTAAATATTTCCTGATCTTATTTTGACATCAAATATCAAATGACTGCAGAATTTGGAAACTGGACACCTTTCTTCTATCAATATGAAGAATATTGACATACTAGCGGAGACATTCTCGTCAAGGCCTGAAGATTACCTTCCCTGGCTTGTTAATTGCTGCAAAACTCATGAGTTGTCCAAGCCATTTTTCTTCTTGGTTTTGTTGCAGTCATTGAAGATAGTGAAAATGGGTAATTCTACTTTTTCTACACTTAAATCCCTTCCAACGTGATATCCTCTCTTGACAAGACCCTCTTCATTAATTCCTTGTTTTGTTCACCCAATGGTTTCACAATTATAGTAATTTCTTTTTGTTAATGACAGTATCATGATTAATGAATATTTTCTTAGGAAAAGATTAATACATGTGGCGGGTGTAGTACATCACTTTGGACAAACAAGAAATTAGTTTGTGGTATGAGTTATAACCATCAGTTAAGGGGTCACTAGCTGCCTTGTTGAACCAGCTAACATCCAAATATTTTTCATTAACAATCTTCCAATCTGGGTTAGTAACATCCTCAAAGCATCTATTGTTTCTTTCAATCCAAATGCATCAACAACATTACCTGGGTTAAAGATTTCAAGGAATTATTTTATCTCTCTCTAAATTTTTCTCTCCATGCCCTGAGCATATACATTACATTACCAACCCCCAATAATATAGAACCCCATAGAATAACTGCATTTGGAGAGGATTTATATTACCCGTGAGATTAATGTTCTCTATGTTTTTCTTATTTCTTTCATGGTAGCTGGGGGATACAGGTTAATAATGGTAGAAATTGCTGGAAAATTGGTCGGGCATAGTGCACTTATGTAGTCTCGTTTGTTACTTGACATTTATATTAACAATTGCCAACGAGAATGAGGGTGTTATTCTTTGGGATGTATTTCAGGATAGCCATCTAGTATCTTTCGGGTGGAGGGTATTGATATGTACTTGAAGACATGGACTCTTCAGAGTTGTAATAATGGACCTAGTCTTTGGGACCCTGTTCTTGTGGTTCAATAACTAAACAAGGAACCCTTTGCCTAATTTTATGGATACTGTTTTTTTTTTGTAACCTGTGTATTTGTAATACACTCCCCGTGTATTCTCATCTCCATTCATTCATAATGTCGGTGATTATGGTATTAGCTTCGATCCTGAAGATGCCGCGTAACATCAGCTTGAGCAGTTTCTACCATAATAGGAAAGTAATTTTGCTTAATGGGTATCAGTCTTCTGCAAAAAATTGTGGATCACCTCATGTATACCATATCAAATTATGTTTTGCTAGGTAAGTCATGAGTTTAATAATAAGATCACATAGCACTCAGTTACATGCTCTTTAAGAGAGGTTAGCTGGAACTTGTCTATTTTCTAGACTGCCAGTGTGTGTCTTTGGGTTATTGCAGCTATTGTTTAGTTGAAGGATTGCCACTATGACATGTGATCTTTGTTTCATGTAACTTACCGGTCATCAGTCTTGTTCTTGTCGGGTTAATACCCGTCTTTGGTTGTGGTAACTGGTGAGTGAGACTAATATTTGCCAACTGATGCACTGGAGCATAGAATCACAAATCTTAATTTCCGGTTCAAACATTTGTCTTAGTTCTGGTAATTAAAGAGATGTGAGTTTCGTCTATCTGCAAGTATGAACTAACTAGATTTGCTATACTTCATTATAGTGAAATCACAAGACTAGGAACTTTACATGTCTGGATTGTTTTTTTCGAAGTTTTAGTTTGGATGTCACAAGTTCAAACATAATATTTCCATTTTGTGGTTTTGATATCCAATTTCCCTTTGCCCCCTTCGATTTGTCAGATGCTGTTCGATTATCTGGGTTTATCGATGCATTATTTCCGATTCTAAAAAGTGAGTGGGGGAATCTAGAGTCTACAGGGTTCTCCCAGGAGCAGGTACAATCAGTCCTCTGTACTCCAATGTAGTATTTTGTCTGTATTTAAACAAATGACTGTCTAACTCAGATCCATGCCTTCCAGTCCCAGAAATTTATCCTAGATGGTGATTGCAAAGGAATCCTACAAGAGCTTACTGACACCAACATCAGAGACCTCAACTCTCACATTCTTGCTTGTTTGTTCTTGAAGTTATTAGAAGCATTGATTGCAACACTAGCTCAGGACGATTTGCTGGTAGGTATTCATATAGTATGTAATATAGCTTAAATATTTTCTTCTGAAACGTTCTGTGAACTTTTCTTTCCTGCAGGACATGGAGGGGAAGTTGTTATCAACATTTCAAGATGTTTTTGTGTTCTTTGCATCTAACGCTACAGATTTCTTCAGCAAACATCTGGAATATCTTTTCACAAAGTCCAAGATTTCCTTAACTCCGGTGATGGTGAAACTCTTCACAGATGAAGGTCTAATTTTATCTTTGATTCAATTTTTAGTTTCCTGTATCTTTGCCCCTCTTGTTTATTTTACAGAAGTTTGTAGATCTCAGGCGCTTATATCTGAGGTTAGGTTTGGGACCTGTAGGTTTTTGGCCTGTGTTAATGGGAAGCATTGCTGCAATCTTGTTGTGCTGTTTTTAGTTTGAACTCTGTCTGTTGAATTTTTTTCTTTTCCCCATAGTTGGAGAACACACTTGCAGATTTCCAAGTTCAAGGTTTCACTTCTTTTGGGTGCTTGAAATGTTATTATAATCTCCTGTTTAGTCCATCTTATTGCTATATTACAGTGAAAGGCTCCAAGAAGAGTGATTCATTAGCCTTTTACTGATTTTATTATACAATGCCATGGATATCTAGTTATTCTGGATGATCAGTAAATTAGTGTGCCCATGTACACATCCTTTTTCCAAGCAGTTTGGTCACGCAGGAAAGTAAAGTGGTTCCGATATGGCATATATCATGTTAGTAGTATTATTGGATTGCAGTATTAATTCTTAATCCCTATCATTTTGGTTTCTAAGGGCGGTTTCAGTTTTTTGTGCACATTTTAGTGCTGTATTATGTGTTTGTATTGTGGTCTTTTTTGTTACAGTACAATTTTTGTTTATTTTGTGCTTTTCAATCTCAGGTGTTCTGTCGTCTATTCAAGTTAAGAGTCTTCACTGTTTTACAAATCAATGTTCCAAGTTAGACGGGGGTTTAGCCCTTCAACTACTTGAAGAATTTCCTTCTACTCTCGTTCCTTTATCAAGTGATAATCAGGTCTGTTTCTTTTTTCTGTTGGTTAGCATTTAGTCACTGCCTTTTTTCCAGTTCAGTTATTCTGCTTTTTGTCAGTAAAGTCAGCAAAACATTGCATGCTGCTAGGCACGTATTTCTGTTATCTACTCCTGTGTGATTTCTCTCTATGTGAAATTAATTCTCAATTTATTCAGGTCGTGCGTGAGGCTGCCATGAGCTGCATTGAAGAGTTATCTGCACTGTGGTCTCGTGTTGGTAATTTTTCTCCTCATAGCTGCCTGTGAATGTTTCAGTATCAATTGATTTACATTGACCTTTTCTGTCCAAAGATATTGTAGGTAACAATGGAGCCCGATTGCATTTTCTTGGGGAGCTTTTGCACTCAATTGTTCAGCAGAAGAAGATGATTCTTTCGGACAATAATGTTCTTGCTTCTTTCTTCACGTCTCTCCTTGGTTCATCATCTTACAACCTTTTGGTCCAACAGTCTCTCGGAAAGAGGTTTGACAATTTAATCCGTTGATTACCTATTTCCTGGTCATGTTTTACTAGTTCCTGCCCTGCTTTATCCTTTGATTGCATGGTCATCATTTTCAACGACATCTGATGTCTGTATTTATCACACATATATTGGTTGCATAGAAATGTATTGTCCTATTTGTATTTGATTCCTTCTTATTTATTAAAAAACAATATTAGATTTGTTGAGGCCACAAAGAGCGAGATACTGGATTTCCTGCTGGTCTATGCTCTTCAAGAGAGACTTTCTGCCCATGCAAAGGTCCGTTCTTATGAATTTTATTTCGCTTTTCCACTTCCTTTTATATTGAATTACACTGACGCTTAGTGGAGTCGTACATTTTCATGTTCTCTTCCCATATATATCAAATCTTACTGAGCAGCATTTTATGGGTTCTAGTAATCATTTTATGTTTGTGGCAGTTGAAGATTTTTTCTGTCGTACGAGGCCTTGGAAGTAAAGTCATGTTTGTTGATGGAGTGAAAACATTATTAGAAAATCTTCTGGAAAGGCGACATCAATATCGTTCTGCCAATGGAAAATTAAGCCCTGAGTTGTCACAAATTGAAGTTGATATACTTTGCCTTTTGCTGGAGGTAGAAAATTTGAACTTTTGCTTCAACTTTTATTTGGTTCAAGTAACTTGAGCTGATTATATTTATGGATTACTCTGCATCTTAGAGCTGTACTGGGCTCGCTCCATCTCGTGAAGGACAATCTCTTGAGGAATTTGTTTTAAAAGCTTTGCTGGTCAGTGTTATTCCTCTCATTGTTTCCAACTGCATCTTCTAGTTTCTTATACTCACTTGCGCCTCAGGTAAAGGACGTTGAAGATTCTGCTGTTCAGGGGCCATGCCTGACAGTTTTGAGAAATCTGAGCAGCTCGTTCTATGGAAAAATGAAAGCTGAAACTCAGGTTGGTTTATTTGATTAGTCTGGATTTATGATATGTACGGTTAGTGATTATAAAAACAATGTAAGCATCCTGTAATACCAAGAAGAACCAGTGTTGTCAATCCCGTGCGGCGAGCCAAAAAATTTCGGGATATCGTTAGCGGGATGGCTGGGATACTAAACTGATATACAGTATATCGTATAACATAACTTATAGAATGAAC
>JAYMSR010000391.1:0-14629 GCA_036897825.1 Plantago rigida
GGTCGTGTGCGGTGACCGGGTGGCGACCCGGTCGCCACAGTGGACAGTCTAACCCCTGGTAAAGATTTCATAAATTTATACGCTCATCAAAACCATCCAACCCGATCAAAAATTTATGTAAAGAATCGATACGGGATCCGGGCTGGGATCGGGCTACCCGAACCCTTTCTCCCACCCCTGGACCTGGTAATATCAATGGGGGATGAATTTTCCCTCACAGTGCCATAGGACTCACAAGTCACACCAATAAAGAAATTTCACCCATCTTCTTCTTCTTCTTCTTCTTCAATCTTCACTGCAAATGAACTCCTGCAAAACCCTAATCCGTGGTTCCTTATCATGTCTGGAAATCCGAGCACGTCCAGCTGCTATTCGACATTTCTCTTATTGTCTTCCACTTCATTCGGGTAAGCAACCTAATTTCCATTTCTCAACTCAGTATGCTCAATACAGTTGCTGATTCTTCTATGGCTGTTTATCTACCTAACACAAGAAAGTTTTAATTTTTCTTGCTTAAACAGCACTGAAATTCAGAACCCAAATGCCATTTTCACTCTCGAGAAAATTTAGTTCTGCTATTGCAGCTATTCCTTTAGAAGCTTCCTCTGATTTTATGGAGCAAACCATTACCGAAACTGCAATTTCAGAAGCTCCAATACCCTCATGTAAAGCTACTGTGGCAGAATTGTTGCTTGCCAAGGATAAGTATGACATTGCAAGATTAATAAAGATGGAACGCCGTGAGGAAAGTGTGGATGGATTTACAGATGACCGGTGGTTTCCGTATTTAGACAAGTTTAAAGCAGATGAAGTGTATTTGAACAGCGGTGAGGTTTTGGAAGCAATGGAGCCTTATATAATGGATGTGAGGAAGGAGAAGTTTAAGAATACGGTGAATAACCGGAGCTATTCCGTGTGTTTGGTGGTTGAAGGACTGAACGATTTTGGGAATGTTTCGGCTGCTTTTCGCTCTGCTGATGCGCTGGGGTTACAGTCCGTCCATGTGGTGTCTCCTAACCACTCGAAAAGGTGCTACAATGCCTGAGGTGAAAGTGCATTTTAGTTATTGTTTTTGTGTGTGTTGAGTCCTCTGGAAGTGTATGTGTGCATCATAATCGATTTGTTGTGCGTTTGGATGGCTGAGAATGATCATGTGAAATTTCATGATTGTTGAATTTAGTGTGCTTGGTTGAACTTGAAGGGGTTTGGGTATGGATAGCAAAATAGGATGCTTGACATATGATAATCTTTGTTGTTCACTAGAATTTGGTTAAGTGCTAGCGATTGATCACATGATGAGATCAGTTACTCGGTTAGTGATATGGATGGAGTTTCAGGAGTGTTGTAAGGTTGAATTGTTTTTCTTGTCTTTTGTCATAAGTTCTTAGTTGAAGGGTCTGAACGAACGTTAAGTTGTATATGTTGTGCAAGGACCAATTAATTGTTATATTTGAATTTTCCATATGATAATGTTGAGGTTGGTTTTTTCTTCTTCAACTAAAAATACCTTCTCTAACATTCAGATATAAAGATAATCGTCATGTCAGCAAGGGAGCAGAGAAATGGTTGGATATTGAACTCTGGAATTCTGTCGAAGAGTGCTTCGGAATTCTCAAATCACGAGGCTACAGAATTGCCACTAGCCATTTGGGAATGGATGCGGTATCTAAGTCGCCCTTTTTCTATTGCTGGATGAAAGTCGTCTTTTCTAATAACTTGAGTCACACTCATACATCATAATCTTCTTTTGATAATACTTTTCTTTTGATAATACTTTTCTTTCTTCAGGTCTCCATTTATGATGTTGACTGGTCATGCCCTACTGCTATTGTTGTTGGGAATGAAAGTAGGTATATGAGCATCTAAACTGGACATCACGAATTAAACTTTATTTTTCTCCTAGTTTATTTTGAAGACTGTACACTGCCTAATATGGTAGTAGTTGTCTATTTTCAGGGGTATAAGCTCGGAGGCTCTTGAACTTTCGGATATACACTGCAGTATTCCAATGAGAGGAATGGTAGATTCATTTAATGTGTCAGTCGCTGCTGGCATTTTGATGCACCATGCTGTTCGTGACAGGATTTACCGTAAGGTAATACCTTCCTCTAATTAAACCACTCAGTGGACTAGGTGTAAGTCTCATGAATGACCTATTTTCCCATCAGGAAAAATCACTTCAACTAGTGTAAATTGGGCGAGTTTGTTAATTTACTAGTGCTGGGAAAAAGTTGTCTTTCTTATGAATTTCGCTCCCTCGAGTGTATGTCATGTAGAAAGAATTGCCTTTGAGACAGATATTTGTTTGTTTTTGAATTCATCGTTGCCTTATTTTTTCCACTTGGACTGCGATTCATAAAATAAGAAACAATCACTTATCTGGAATAATGTTATCCTAGTTGATAAATTATAAGCAATGAAGTTCCATAATGAGCTTAAATCTGTCATTGGTATTTTCTTGACAATGATTTGCATTCTAGTACTGGGGTTTATAGTCTCCAACTTAGAACATATGGTCGAATTGCACGAGATCACATCGAATCACATTTACTTTCTGAACTTCTCATCATTCAGTGTTGGTTTGCTTGGGTTTAGGGCTATCATGGGGATCTAACACCGAAGGAGTGCCAGATTCTCCTAGCTGAATTTTATCTGCGGCATAGTGACAGCGCCAAACGCATTGCTAATGAATTCTCCAAAAGGAAATTAGCTGGGCATGTGTCAAAACTAGGAACTATCGTGTGCTAATGGTGCTGGCATTAAAATGCACTGAAACTGGAGATGGAGGTATGTTTTTTCAATTCCAGTTCTCATGATGTGTGTGGTCTATGCACTTCCGTACATTGTGAACGACAGCTTTTCCGTATTATCTTTCTCAGGAATTCGGTCTACAAAGATTCAATATTTGGAGACGATATTGCAACAGTTCAGAACAGATAATGTATGCGACTTTTGCAAATGCTCGAACACCCGTGGAAGATGCGGCCAACTGCCAAGTCACTGTACTGAATGCATTACACAAGGAATATAAAGGGAGGACATTTGTTATCTGCCATATCTTGTATGATCAGACTAGCTCTGCCATTACTGTTACTTGTAGTATAGACTATAGAGTTGATGTAAAATGCATACTTCTGCAGAGCCACTTATACCAGATCAGCTCTGTGCCATTATTAAACTGATGTTTCATATCTGTCTTGTCCATGTCCATTTTGAAAGCAAGTAAGATGGCATTATATCTGGTGCAAACAAACAATAACCTGAAGAACAAGAATATGTTCCTCAATAGCAGAGCTCTAAAACAAGAACAATGCTGAAAAAACTCAATATGCTAGTGATATGGAATTTTCGGTCCAGTTCCAAGAACTCTCTTACTCGATAGTTTAATGCTACAGAAGTTGTTAGTTTGCAACAATTCGAATACAGGAAAAACAGAGCGGAATGCATCATAAGAACTCTGTCACTTGATTAGCATAATGTTACAAAAGCTGTTGGTCTGCAACTTGAATACAGGAAGAACAAAGCCGAAAGCATCATAAGAACCCGATGATAATTAGAAAAATGACTATTTTGCTCATAAATAAAATGTGAAATTCACAAACCAATTTACAAGTTTTAAAATATCCTAGATATTTGCTATTCGATTAAGGTGGTTGTATCAGCTGTCTGTATTTCCTGTAGCCAAACCTCTCCCACGCTGGGATCGGATAAATTCTTCTATTCTTGCCTTCAACTCTACGTCTGGTATTAGCATATCCGCAGTCAGTTGGGAACGGTTAAATGGATCAGTCTGCAATATTCAAAATCAAATAGTATTAGGATTCAGTAATCTAAGATGAGCTTTGTAAGGAAAAGGCACACGGTGGATGTCCATACACTATCACTTAGAAGATGCCTCTGGATAACTGGTCTGTCGAGAGTAACCCGTGACGAAGGCAAAATGACTGGATCCTTCATTAGCGTGTACTGAAATCAAACAAATATAGAGCATGTTAACTAGAATACTAAATGAATTCAAATAACCAAACAAGATCAGCTTTAAGACTGACTTGTATAATTTAAATCAGATCTAAGAAAGATTCAAACAGGTATGCATGAGCACGCACAAGTTATTCAATTACATGTCATGTCAATAGCCAGAACGATATTGCAATCGGTGTATGTGTGGACCAGGTTTTATATATGGAACTTGGACTAGCAATCGTGCTTTACCTGAATTGGATCAAGAAACTCGTCTGGAATGTCTCCAAGAGCCGCCTCAGCGTCCAGCGCCTCCAATGCAGCAGCTTTAGCCTTTTCTCCTAGGGCAATAAACTCTTTTATAATTCTGTACTCTTCCCCGATTCTTTTTAAAACGTCAGCTGCAGCTCCAAATAACTACGGTAACCAAAATGAAGTGGTTAGCTCAATTGATCACAATTTGGTCTATCTTCAACTAAATCAGGCTTTGGTTTCCCTAACAAGTATAGATACACAAAAATTACCTGTTCATTGTATGAACGGCCATCCCTCATGATGGCTGCAGGGAATATATTATCCTTGTCCCCTCTGGCCAGGTTGACATATATCGTCACAATCTTCAAATTCATAGAGATGGTATAGTGGAATCAGATTCTCTTCACATTCAAGATAATTATATAATCGAACATTTTACCATTACATTTTAAGATTAATTCAGTCAAAGTGAAGATGGTTGGCCGGAAAAAATCAAAATGGGACAACTTCTTTGGGACGGGGGAGTATATAGACACACACACACACACACACACACACACATGCATCTCTTGTACCCAATCTAGATATACGATGAGCAACATGAGTTCTGAAATCACTGAAGTACCTAAAAGACTGACTTGAATGAAACATAGAGGACTTGCTACGGATTAATATGGTAAAAGGCCCATGGTGGGAAATGCACATACAAAAATTAAGTACAGAAACCAGTATCTTGATCTGGTCGATAAAGATCAACTTTGATGCAATTATTTACCAGATAAATCACCATATGGCAGTCACTTCCACAATAAAATTCTACAGTATATTAATAGGACTAGCGGTCTAGCCTTTTCAGACTTGAAAAAGATTCTTCATACCTGTTTCAGCAACAATTTTGGCCGGAACTCATATTTCTCAGGATCTTTCAAGGTCAATGATTTTCTTTGAGGGCCCACTAGTTGTAATAAAAAATAATTTAGCATGCTCGCAACTCTTTCGACCTGAAGGAAGGAATAAATATGGATTAAGAACTCTATTCTGCGAGATGAGACGCTCACTTATCAAAAGGAAAGTATGAACATACCATCTCTGGTAGTAGGAAAGGAGCAATAATCTGCTCGGAAGTGAACGACAACATACTGACATCTTCATTTGCCAGCTTCATATCAATCTTGATGATCTGCATGCAGAGCAAGAAAACACATGTAAATAAGCATTCAAGTGGATAAAATGCCAACATCAGCCAAGTTCGTACTAACATTCTCTTGAGAGTGGAAAAGTCGAGTTCTCTCCTGCCTTTCATTGTCTGGTCTTCTCTCCCATTCCACTCTATTAGACATCTCAGCTTCCAGTTCTTTAAGTTCAAGGATTTTATTGAGACTTTCATCCAAGAGGAATATACTATCATTGACCAAAAAGTTCAAGAAGTTCAGATAAACACCCTTCTCCTCCACCTTCGCAATCTGTAGCAGATTACAGTTGAGTATTAGTATTAACCTTGAAATCTAACCAACCATATGCAAAAAAATTAACGATGAAGTAAACTCTAACCTTTTTCCAGACATTACGGTGACTAGGAACTTGCCATAAATATTCGAGGAGTTCGGCTATATTGTGACGGATGTTAAACTTGTCATAGAACTGGAAAAGGGTCATAAATGCAACTCAGATGAGTATTTCCAGAAAAACACCAGCCTTATAGCTATATTTATCACACAATCAAGAAGCTGAAAATAACTGCTGAGAATGTTTAATATGAAGCTTATACAAAATTCAGTGTGCGTGCATTACCAGCACGACAAGCACTTGCAGCTCACTCAAAATATCAAGTCAGAGAAAACAAAGACAAAGTCTAAGATCAACTTGATCTGTTTCAAGAGTACACGACTATTGGGAACCCAATCCAAATTTAGATCTTTCTAAGCAATAAAAAAAAGGTTGGTATGTAACACATTAAGACAAGTGATTCAGACCCACAAGACTTCTATGTTGCAAATTTTGCGTTTGAAGTCACAATATATCAAAGTGCCCAGAGGTGAAAACCTCAAGCAAAGAGAAATACTTAGCCAGCTGAATCAACAGGAGTCGAACATAGAGCAGTTTAGAATTAAGACTATTAAGGAGGACCGAGATAAATTCAAACTGGACACCATGCTCCAAAAGTTCGTTAACTGATGAGAAATAACTAACATAGGTTGACAACAGGGTTGAGGTAATGGAAGCAGGAAGAAAGTTCAGTTGGACAAAGCCTACAGCTTCTGGCCTACCACTATCATATGTATTTTCACAAAAAGCTCATTCAATTTTCTAGGCAATAAAATAACACTATCAGCATCATCTCATTCTTGGACAAATATGATTCTTAAATCTAGGACTGGATTACATGGAGCTAATGAGTAGTCTTAAAATGTAATCTACACTTGATCACATTAAGAAACATCAGGAATCAAATATTACACTCGCATGTATTTGAACTAACAAAACAGCGGAGTACAGAACCAAATAGACACATACAATTAAACAGAAACAAAGCCCAATAGCCAGGGACAGACACACACTTGATAAACTGCACTTTATATAAGTAAAATTTCTAGTTCTATTCGTCTACCCAAATCTACAATTTAGAACACAGAACAATTACCTGAGTGTGTGAACCTGTGAATTCAATATCAACATACAGCTTCAGCAGATTCCTCACAAGATACGTAAGTGACAACTCGTGCCCTTCAAACAAAGTTTCGGTGTTCTTTGAGCCACTGTAAACACCGAGTTAATTGGGAAACATTCGAGATAATCATGCTAGAAGCGAGTAAAGTTGGTATTAACAACTGATAAGTAATGTTACTCAATATACCTCCTCTTAGGCATCCAATAATTTAGTACTTCAACCATTTTAGCTCTTAGGTATGGATTTCTAATGTATTCCGGGCTTCCCATGAACATAATAATGAAGTTCATAAATTCATCCTGTCAAAAAGAGAGCATCGAGGTGCATATGGAATGCATGCAGATAATAAGAACCCCTATGCCCAAATTAAAAAAAAAGAGAGAGAGAGAAAGTTAAGGAAAAAAAATATCTTCACACACCAGAATAACCCCGTCCAAAGCTTTAGGAATTTGAGAGGCAAAAATAAGCAACTCCATAGCATCATCCACAAAGTGCTCCGGTACGCAAGCAAATTCCATGGGACAAGGTTGTGGCAAAGGAATTTTCAAACCGCCTGCTAATCCACCTAACCAAACTATCATTAACCGGTAGTAGGACAGTGCACGCTGAATAAAATCTCCATCCTACAACATAAAAGATACATAATTGAAGTGAAGTGTATCAGCGACAAAATACTAAGCAAGATAAATACAGTAAATTGGGGTCTTCACTGGTAAAAGTTTTTATCATGACATTATATAACTATTGTTTATAGCATTTATAATTAGTAGAAAACCTCAGTTAATTTGACATAGAACGCATAAAACAACTTTCATACCCTTAGGATTTGAGCTTCATAGCATAACTTCTCTTGTGTTTGTAACTCAATTTGCTTTTCAAGCCCAGATATATCCTGCTGCAGTTGTGGTGAAGGTGTCTGTTCTTGCATAGTTTTCAAAGTGGACAGTCTATCTTCAGCTCTAGAAATATCCTGAATGGATATTACAACATTCAAATTATAAATTCAACCTCTTAACAGTGATAAGTATAACAAGTGATCTAATTTCAAAAGACAGAATAGCAAGAAAATTGAAAAGGAAAATAAATCTTTACCTGAGCAAGATGCTTGAAATCAGAAAATGCTTTTAGCAAGCCCAAGTTCAGCACCCTTGCGGTCATGAAGAAACATTCAGATATGAAACCATATTTGACATTTGAGCCAATTACATCACTGCCAGAACTTGTAGCTTCTTGGGATTGAAGAAATCGGTTTTGTCCATCACTATTATCAGACTTTGTTGTTTTACCATTAATCCACTCAGATACTTCTTCTGAAGACGCGTGAAGTGCTGTCAATTCCCTGGTACAGTGTTTACAAAAGAAGGCTTCATATAAAGCTTAAAAGGTGCAGTTCACCAATTTTAAAATAAATACACACTACCTGAGTTCCAAACGATTGCAGTGAAATATATATTTAGGGTCAATCTTATCTCTTTTTGAGAAAGTGGCATCTAAGAATGGATCGCATAGACGAAGCATTACAGCACTGAGATTCACAAACATCCCTGAACTAGCACACGATAATGCATCAACCTGTAAATAAACATAAAATCCACTTTAAAATAAAGGTAGAATGTGGAAAGTACTCACATAACATGTGAAGATAAAAATGTCGCCATAATAGTTCTTCCATCTCCTAAAAGTAATTTCTATATAGATACCTGTAAATGATCCCTTGCAGAGTTCACGTTGATGACCTCAGCAAGATACTGAATAACACTTTCCCTAATACTTGCATCCTTGAGGAGCAATCTAAAAATTTCTGCCAATTTATCATACAAAATGTTCATTACAGTCTTGATAGTCGTGAAGGATGATAAAAGATCAGCCGGACGGCAAGTTGACGAATCAG
This sequence comes from Plantago rigida, assembly GCA_036897825.1. Taxonomy (NCBI): domain Eukaryota; kingdom Viridiplantae; phylum Streptophyta; class Magnoliopsida; order Lamiales; family Plantaginaceae; genus Plantago; species Plantago rigida. The sequence continues at coordinate 8,775 of JAYMSR010000391.1, forward strand.
AGAAACAATTTTGTCTGCAATAATCAAAGAAAGTATCATAAATTAAACACCCCGTTTAGCCAATAAATAAAATCATAAACACAAAGAATCGAAAGTAATAGTAAACTAATTGTGTGCCACAAAATACAAATAATTTAGCACATAAAAAGCCATAAACTTTACAATATTGACTATAACAATTACAACGGTCACTATAATAATGTGTGTCGCAGGGTACAATTGTATAACATAAAACACCAGAAACTCTACAAGCTTCAGCAATAAAGTATTACACAATTACGGCATTCCCTATAATGTCTGCCGCATAATACAAGTACAAATCTCAAAAGCCAGATACTTTAAAAGCTCAAGTAAAAACTTTTATACTTGCTACGTTTCCTATATCAAGGTATCAACTTTCCATATTTTCTAGCCAATAACACAAGCAGTAAGTTAACATAGCAACAAGAAATCATATCCACAAACAAAATCAAATCTGGCAAAAAAAGAGCTTCACTCACCCAACATCAGGCTCACTCTTGTTGAACATATTATGATCAGGCAATGCACTAACATGGAAAAACGGCCCCAATATACTCTCGGTCTCGATGAACCTCCCTTTCATATGAACTCCTTTCGCAATCCATCGAGGGTGATTCACCAAAGCTTTAGCCCCAACCGGATAATCTTTAACCAACTTATGCAATGCCATCAATGGCAGCTGAAAATTCCCCAAAGCCGAAACATTCGGCTTTAACAAACTCCCCCTCAAATCATCATACAATTGCTTCATAACCGGCTCCAACGACTCATACGTATCATTCAAAAGCTCCTCCAAGAAACCCTCCGGTGCCGAATCCCCACTACTACTACTACTACTACTCCCTCCCCCTCCATAAGCATCAAAATTAACCTGCACCTGCGAAAACAGCAATGGCAGCAACGGCGATTTATCGGGATTTTCCTTCCCATAGTTAGGAAACATCCCAGGGTTTGCCAGATGAATCCTACAGTAAGAAACAGCCAATGCCTTAGCTTGCTTAACTGCAATCCCTATCTCCGACCTAACATTCTGATCTTTGATCGCCATGATTCTCTTCCCTTCCTCAACTGCTCGCCGATAAGAGTTCAGTAGGTACTGAAACGGCGGCTCAGCTACCGGAAACTCGCCGGATAAGCGATCGATTACGATTCTCTCCATCAAATCTCGAGAAAATTTCAAGTCTTTGCCCTCGCTGAGAATCTCGGCAGCTGTCATCTCGAGATAGACGATTCTAGAATCGTTCTCCATGGAATCAATGAGGGAAATTAGGAAGATCTTTCGGAGGAGGATGTCCTCGGTTTCTGCAACAGTTCGTTGGGGTTTGTTGGTAGCCATAGCTGCAGAAGCTTGAAGAGTGATGGTCAAAGAATAAGAAGATGAAGGTAAATCAATGGAGTAATGAATCTAGAAAAAGGATGGAGTTCTGTGATTAGTGTATGTATAAAGGGTTTTAAGTGAAATTAACCTAATCTTCTATACCAAGGAAAACAGAGTTCGGTTCTGTCTCCTTCCCACTTCTGTTCTAACGCCACCATTATTAAGTAGAGATTTTATTTGTAAGAAGAAATTATCCTAATTGTATCAACAATTGTTTGGTAAATACTAATGCCAGAAGAAATAGTATTTGTTAATTATCATTATGGTGTTTTCCAAATTTCAATTATTGTTTTTATCAAAAATTCGTCTCGAAATTTTTTTCGAGCGATAATATAGAATAAAACTTTTATTTTTATCGATACTGGTTTCATTCAACCGAACTCAAACTTCAATTATAACGAAAAAATAAAATGTCGATGAACTACACAAATAGAGTGAAAACACACAAATTCAAGATTAACTTGAACAAACAAGAATAAGTACAATTATTGCTCATACCATGTAAACAAACGGAAATTATCAAATGATTTTATTAAATCAATATGGAAATTGTCATTGAAGAGAATGAACAATGAATCAAATAATTTACACGTGAGATATATTGAATATTTTGAGAAAGGCAATAAGGGTAAGATTGATAACTTAAGATGTTGTTTTACGATTGATTAAAATTATGAAAATAAGTTATAATATATATTTTTTTAGGTATTTTTAACCCAATTTTAGTGATTTTTATTTTCTGAAACAACATTTGCAGCTCGGAAATTTTCAGTTGGAGCAGAATCTCATAAAAGGAAAAATACGCTTGTAATTTAAGACTGTTTAGGAATTAGCTGATTAGATGAGTGAAAACTGAAAACTGACACAGACTCAGATGAGGATCATACGTCAATAAAATATAACATTGCTCAATTTACTTGAGAAGATGAAGAAATGAAATGAAACCATTGTGTCTTTGCTCAATATATAGCAGATCATACTAATTTATTCGCAGCAATCTTGCATTGCTGCACCACTTCCTAACTTCACAACCATCACTCTCATGGAATCTGCCTCAATGGATGAACATTCCTAGATGAAATACACCGGAAAAATCTGCCACACAATCGACGGATAGCCTCTTTTTTCGAACCAATCTTTCCCTCCTTACATCCAGTGCAGAATATCATCAAAGATTCCAGATATAGAGCAATTGAATGCTAGTTGTGTTTCTCTTATTCAAGATGATCATGAGGCCGAAATGACATAAAATACGCAGCATATTGCCGAAGTCTCCTATCACTGTCCCCATTCGTTGTGGGGTGAGTCACTGAACGTCTAGTCTTCTGCATGTACCGTCGCCAGCTTAGTTGAATGTTAACTGCTGCCCAAGTCCTCCAGTTGGAGGAATAGTACTTAGCTGTACGCGTGAGCCTTTCGTTCGCAAATTTGTATCTGAAGTGATCTGTGATGTACCGGAGTTGGCTAGCCTCCAGAGCAAATGCCTCCGTGGATTCCATGCAGGTAAATGTTGCAGAAGAAGCTGGGAGTCTGTCAATGAAAGGGCGACGTAGGCACCACGAGAGAAGTTCATCACCGAAAAAACCACCAGGCTTGAGTACACTAGTGGCTACCATTCCTCTGCTTAGGTTCTGGCTGCGTTTTACTTGACCACGCACGATGAACATCATTCGTTGGACAAGGTCTCCTTCTCGTATTATCTGTTTTCAGTAAATGTCATACAAGCAACTCATGATCAGACAAGTGCCAGGAATGTCAGAGAAAACTAAAATCAGTACTCCTGCAAGTAAAGGTTCCAACAAGCAGAATCTTATATAAACCTACCTTTTCGTCTTTGGAGAGAACGACGGGCTTGACACGGTCACAAATGTTGTCCAGGATAAGATCATCCAAACTATGGAATATAGGAACCTGGATAGATAGATATCAACGGAAAGGTGTTAATCTCGAATTGAGGCGATTCTCGTATGTTCTAGGCAATGGACTTGATTGTACCTTCTTAATTAGATCGAGGCAAAGAAAGCGTTTGATATCTCTCCTAAGCCCTTCGGGTAAATCTTGAATTAACTCCATCTCATTGTCACAGCCTACGGCTGACCACCTTTGGCGTTCATACCGCCTTACCCTTTGTCTGAGTCTTGACGGCAACTGTCTCCGCTTCATCCACCACTCCATGTCTCGGCACCTCAACTGCATTTTCCTCTTCCTTGCCATGACCGCGTGCAAAAATACCTGTAAAAGTTTTACCATAATCATTAGATTCAACCTACTATCGTTCACGTAGACTTGTCTATCAATGTTATGCCATGTAATTGTAGTCCAAGATCACCTGAATATTTCCTATTAACAGAGTGAATAGCAGCAACCCGCTAAGCGTCATACATATACTGAACGACACTTCGAGCCAGTTACTTGTCGGTTCCAAGTCATTCCCAAACGTACTGCATACAAATACCAAAATTTAGCACCGTTCCTTTTTTAGTAGACTAATTTCCAAGTGCAGAAATGGGAACCGGGAGTTGTTCACCTCAGTGTCATCAATCCCCAAAAGATAGGATAAAGAATTTTCACAGCAACAGAGTTACTCGATACGACTGGGAGCGCCCATTGATATATTCCATACTGGAATGGTCCGTTCACATCCAAACACAACGACTTTCTCATCACAACAGTTGAGTTACCACCACACGGATCACCTATAGTCTCTGATGGCAATAAAAACTGATAACAGACTTCCTCTGAGCATGACAACGAGAGATTGCACGAATTAGTCTTCGCACACTGCTGCTGGAGGCACGATGCTACTCGTTGTATGGCAAGAACATACCAGCATCCACCAGCAACCTGTGAAGAGGACAAAACAACGTTCCAACATGGTTAGATCATATTTAAAAGCCATTAGTCCTTTAAGAGGTATAGAAATGCCTGATTTTGTGGTAAACGTGCGTACATGAGAAGCAATGAAGTATGCTATGAGGTTGAGGCCAAAACCCCACCATATGGTGCCGAAAATGTAACCAGTGACTTTCTGCATTCGTCTCATCAAGCATATGCTGTGATAGACCTTAGGAAGGAACTGGAACATGAACATCAGGAGTAGAACCGTCATTATAAGCTTTATCTTCTCCTCTTTGATCAATCCGGGAACTACTAACCAAAACACAGCCTGGAGACCGAAACACAAATAGATTGGTTATGTTTGATTAAGCATACTACATAAACTGTAACCTTGAAACTTGTCATGGTCATAACTCATAACTCATAAGCTCATAGAAATTGGAACTTTTAGCCTTTTAAGATTTAAGTTTTCTTGATCAACTGATGTCATGAGCTTTTGGGGCTGATAAGTTCTGATTTTTGAACTCCATTGTACTCTACACCTCATACTTAATCACGCCTGCCTAGACTTATTTACCACTCGATTACCTTACGACTCCCAATGATGTGTCGACATTGACAACATTGAGAAGTACTAGTTCTGATTGTAACTAATATCAGATTCATATAACATTTGTAACTGAATGTCTATTTCAGAAATAGTTCGACTGTTGTTAATGATAAAAGCTGTACACCGTGACATAATGTTGGGACCCAAAATACTTGGTGATATATACGATGATATGATATCAAATTATCAATCATATTGTGTGACTGCAATTCACTCTCTATCTATACTTCTTGATCTCCTTCACATTTTTCTTAGTGATGAAGATATTTTCCCACTTCTTTTTTGTTGCATTTTGAGCCAGTATGGCTTTTCACATGGTCCATGCGACCATGCCTAAAAATAGTGCCCCCCTTTCCTAATTAGGTATCATCTACAATCCCGAAATTATAAAGATATGTGAAATTCCTCTAGCACGTTGGACTTAAGTTAATTAGTTAATTCAGTTTTCTGATTTCTCAATCAGTCACCTTATCGGTATTCAACAAACATACTTATTAATTTCAAACTAATTAATTAATTGGTTTATGAGGTAGTTGCGAGTCAAAGTTAATTTTCTAAACATGCACACCAACGATCTAGAATAAAGCTCTGGAGACAAAAAGGTATTTTTGGGGAAAGTATATATATAGAGCACTTGATGTACTTTCAATTATTGAAATTTGGAATTAGCTTTGTACGACATAGCATGTTACAATTATAGTTGTCAAATTCATCTTTTTCATTCGGGAAGACTGTTCATGTACGTTAACGTTACACGAAAATATGTCTATCCTTTTGGAACTATTATAGATTTTGAGGATAATAACTTTAGGATTTTAACAAGATGAGATCACTTAATCGAACATGAAGCCTCGTTTAAGTAGGCTTCTTAATGGTCCCATGTACGTAAGTAATCAAACAAATTCATGGGACCATAGCAATTAGGTCACAACTCACAAAAACACAAGTTCAGTTGTGTACGCCTGCAACTCCTAGACATCATTCTTGTAATGTTTGTGCAACCCGTTT
>JAYMSR010000392.1:0-14628 GCA_036897825.1 Plantago rigida
TCCTACTTTATACACTTTTCTCTTAAAACCCGTGTCCGGGCCCACGGGAAGGTGAACCCGGGACGGAGGGAGTATTAATTTATTGACGAAATGTGAAACCCTTCAAAAGTAATCATACGTTTTCCGTAAGAAAACATTCATAAAAATTCATCAAGAAACATTTGAGAAGCTGTATAAATAGAAGTAAGGGCGGGTCCATGAATTTCTTTTTAGGTGGGCTAATTCAAAGTTGTAATATAGTCAATTTATTATTATTTTCTCATCTAAAAAATTAAAATAATACTATAGTACATTTATATTTTGGTTGTTATATATGTTATGTGAAAATAAATCTCTTGCTATCTTATAGTGGCTTAAAGTTTAAATAAATCTTTTGCTATCTTGGTGGCTTAAAGTTTAAAGTGTAGCTATGGTTTCATAATTATTAGGGTATAAATGTCAAAATTGGAGTTAAAACTTATATGCTAAAAATTGGAGGAATAAAATTTTGATCGCAACTACAATCGAACATTTGACCTCCACAAAGCACACCAAGCAATCTGATCACTAGGTCACATTGTAAATAAATAATATATTATGCATATACTCCTTAATTTATTTTGATGATGGGCTTCAGACCACCCAAGCCCAAAGGTAGGTCCACCTTGAATATAAGATTGTAAGTCACTCCAAACAAACAACTACTCTCCATTGTGAGTTAGACTTTGTTCAACATAGCTTAAAACTAATTGATATTTAATTGGGTAGCTCATAAACTAGATATTTTTATAAAAGTGTTACATTCGTTCAATTAATAATTTCATAACTTTCATTTTATGGAGTTCTATTAAAACTTTCTATGCTATAAATGAAAAGTTTTCACCCCCACTAACTAATTATTTATTATTTCTCTTTCCAATTTTACAACCACTTTATCAAATATCTCTCTTACTTTATCAACAACTTACAACTTTACCAATATAATAACTCTTAAAAACTATTGTTTATTATCATTTCCTTAATTAAAGAGAAAGTGTGAGTTTATGAAGCTCTTAATTGATCGAAGTGAGTAGCTTATAAGCTACCTGATTTGTTAAATATGACATGTATAGATTAATAAACTCTGAATAGGTTTATTTAGGTTATGTTTAGCAAAATTAGCTGATAAGCTAGCTGGTAGCAGATAAGGTAGATGATAACTTATAAACTACCAGGTAGCTGATTGGGTAGCTAATAAGCTAGTTTATTTTTATAAAAGTATTTCATAAATCAATTAGGTGATAAACTAACTGATTTGTTAAATATAGTATATAAAAATAAACAAACTAGCTTATTCTTTTCGATAAGCTTCACTGATAAATTTATCATATCAACTAGTTTATCAGCTAACAACTAGACATTTACATGTTTGTTATGAAAATAAGTTTATCGAGCTGATAATCTTTTTATTAAAGAGGGCCTCCATCTTAATGCAAGTTTGTAAACAAAATCTATTTAAATGTATTGATACAGTGTAAAGTTTGATGCCATTAATAAGGTATTAAGTGTAAGCAACGAGAAGCCTGCTTCTAACATACCGAGTTAAGTTCTATTTTAAAAGATTGTTAAATCGTGACTTTAGACAGAAGTATCTAGTTAGTGACCTTCCATTACTATATATGACCTTCTCACAAGATCTCTGAGATATCACTGTCAAGTTTATTTTTAAGTATGTCCAGTTATTTTATTCGTGAGCTCTAAATAGCAGCATATCAGAACATCATTGCTTCACAATTCGATTCATATCCTGGAAAAATAGTTGATGATCTTCAAAGTTCAAGATGAGAATATCAGGGAATTTTCGATCACATTGTACTTTGTTGGCCTATTACTGCGATACGCGGGGAATGTCATAGTAGTATCATGTGGTTTGGGGCATAAATTAGCAAAAGATGACAATTCTTTTGTAGCGGGAAACAATTGATGATAAGAACAAAAATCCAATTTCCAAGAAGATAACATGATATGTTTACAGTTGAGAGAAGTTAATTAGCCAGATCCTCCTAATTTTGAAGGAAGTGAGAGTGAGACAAGGAGACAGAGAAGCATGGGAGTGAATGAAACTGAGCAAGCGAACATAGATGATCATTCATTCATTTTGACTTGGGTTTCTTCTTTGACTGTATATATAATAAGTATATTTGTACAATCATTCATTCTGAGGCATTCAATAATGATGAACATACTGCACCAGATGTTATCACCTCGTTCACATCCAATTGCAAGCCCACTACCACAACACCTGGCCATGTATCATCATCTTATGTTATCAAGTTATTCGGGGTGGGTGGATGGAGTATTTAAAATTAGCATTTGGGTAGAATTTTTCCTCAAAGAATCAGGTGATTATAATTAAGTAACTAAATTGAGACTATTACCGAGTCACGGTATCACCTCGATTCTTACGAATAACCGTGATCCTTTTCTGAAACCCTTCTTCAACTTATATCTTGTACACTATTACGATAAAATATTCAATAGAGTTTGTAGAGGAATCCATTTTGAGGAATAGAATATCTGACTTTCTTTTGTAACGGGTCGGGATGTATCATATTTCAGCGAAGCTACAATTTTATTAGTTTTATTTGTTTAGTGGATGATTTGAAAATCTAACATTTAGCTAAATTTTCAAAAATGGGTTTCTGCAGCCACATTATGTAATTAATGCAGACACATGACACCCAAAAATTAGCGGGGTAATTTTGAACATTATGTAATGCAGTTTCTGCATAAACTACAATACATTCTACTCTTCCAAGAAAAAAAGAAAAAAAAGAACACAAGCTTCTTGCTTCACACCAAAAATAATAATTTCATTAGTTTTCTTCATATATATACAACGGTTTAATGGACAAACCACCAAACAAAAATGGAGCTCAAGAGCCAGAAGTGACTAACCACACAAGAGTTGGCCAAATAGATATACAGACAGCCCACAACTTATCTGTTCATAGCTTATCTGAAGAACAGATATGTTATGCACACCTAATTTACCATTTCTAGAGAGCTTTTCCTGGTTAGCAGCCAGCATTAACAGTAGAATAAGATGATATGAAGTTAGCATCTATACTTCTATCCTTAAACGCCGCATCTCAGCTTGAAATGTGGAACTTGATGTCAGAGTTCGGCGTGCAAGAGCCCTGATATCATCCCTAGAACAGTCACGAGAAATACGAACTAGCTCCCAAAGAGCTCCTCCACTAATCATGTCTTTTGCATTGGTTTCTGCCATTACAATGAAACGGAAAGTAGCATCAGTGCAGAAGACAAGAACAAACAACACTATTTTGGAACAAAAAAGATTATATTTTTCTAGGTCTAGACAAGTACCATGTTGTGCCAGGTGACAAAGTGCTAATTCAACGTGACGTCTTATCAGTGATGCTTCGTTGTTGGCATTTTGCACTATCCACTGCAAAGCTCCATCTTCTATCAGAAGAGACCGGCCTGCTCTTATGCCTATCAAGGAACATAGTCCTTTAGATGAAATGTTGATAATTCACAAAATGTAGCATGGAATAAAAACATCAAATATAAGTATGTTCAGAATCCAAGGTGACATTGCCAGATATACAGGAAAAGCAGGATTGTTATGTGAGACTGGCATCAAATCCCTCATCTTATTTTTTCGTCCCATTCACAGTGCTTTACTATCAAATACTTCTCTGTTTGAACTTGAATAGTTTAGTGCAAAATAACATTTTGGATATGGGAAGTAGATTTTTGTGGCGGCATTTCAGAAATCAAGGGAATTATGTGCAATAAAGTAACATAGGTTGAACAACTGAAGTTGGGGTGGTGGTTTTATTTATGTCAATGCCTCAGAAACTGCTTAACTCGGCTGAGGGTTGCATTATATCCATCAAAATACAAGTTACATTGCACATATCAACATTTCAAACTCAGTTCACTCTGATGTACCAGTTGATAAAAATCATAACACATGTTAAATACCATTTCTACATCTCTAAAAGAGTTCCAAAATAGATATCCATTGAGCTTATGTATAAGGTGGTCTGTCCGTTGAATACATATATTATGTCTTAACAAAGAGATGAACAAGTTACATTAACAATTTAACATATGTATTAATAGAGAGCTTTAAACAATTTAAAGAAGTTACCTTGACTAGATGCTCGGGATTCACACTTTGCAAAATTTGCAATGCCACGGGCAACTTGGGACAGAACATCAGGATGTCTACATCTCACCATTCCTAACAGCGCTTTGATACCACCTTCTGACCTCAACCTCGTTTGCAATTTATCTATGAGAGAATGTGAACAAAGATGACATTTAAAAAAGAAACTCCAGAGAACCAAAAGGGAATAGGTATTAGGATTGTTGATATCATAGATCATGTTCGTATTTTGATTGAAAGTTTCCTGGAAATGATTTTACCAAAGGTTTTTCACGCAAAACATTGTGCATTGGATCGCAATTTGCATACGTTTGGATAGTTTGATTGTATATAAAAAATTAACTGGCTTCTAAACCGGTTAGCATGAGAACAAGGGATTGATGTTTAAAATATAGAAGAGGATTTATATTCTCTCTGGAAAATATTTTTGATAAATCAGGAAGCAAAGTGAGTAAGAGATATACTTCAAGAAGACAACCAGATATAACTGTAAAACCACTTCCCATTAGAGTTAACACATGGAGCCCTTATATACTCAAAAACTGTAAGCAACAATGGCAGACACATGACAATGGCTATCGCCAAGGACGAAGAAAGGAAGAGAGTGGAGACTAATTAGGTATTGTAAGGAAAATTTTGTACCATTTCCACATAGATTGGCTATTGCTCCGGCAACCATTCGTAAAGTCTGCGGATCTTCAGCATCAGTAGCTGTTGTTGCTAAGAGACCAATACCCCCTTGCGCCATTATTAGTTCTTGATTAGCCTCTGAATCAGACAAATAGGCAGATACCATTAAGAGAAATAATAAACTAAATAGTTTGCATCTTGCTAATTAATGATAGTAACAAGGGAAGGGAAAAAATACAAAAAGGTTAAAGGGAAGAAGTAAACAGAACGAAAACTAAAAAGAAAAAAAGATGTACAGATGTACCATTCATAGCAAGGTTGGCTATTGCGCCTGCTGCAATTCTACGAGTAGTTTCATCCTCGTAGCGACCAAGAAGCATCAATAGATATCTGAGACCACCAGCTTCGACAATCTTTTCCTGGTTTGCTTCTGTAAAGCACAAGGTAAGTGTGCATAAATTTTCAACAAACAATGTGATATCGATCATGATACTAACAAGCAGGTAGCAGTGTTCAATAAGCATCTTTGTACTCGAAATTGATATGTCTATTATATATTTACTTACATGTAATTCATTCATTATGTAAAGATCAATAAACAGTAAATGAGAAAAGGTGGAAGTGCCAGTATGATTTGAGGAATTTTTTAGATTTAACTAATGTTATGAATCCTGGACATCAGAAGGTAGTGGCAGACCAAAACGGTGAGATAGCCACAGCAGGAACAGTAACAGAACCTTTATCCCAATTACTTGTTTAGGCTACACGAGCCAAAGGATCACGTACGATCGCCAAAAGATCTATAATATATATATATATATATAACATTGTAAATAATCTAGTAAAAGCCTATGGGTTCAGTTTAAATGGCAAGCATGCAAGCTTTATCAGGGGCATATTTAAAAATTCAACACGGAAAAATTGTAGATCTGGATCTATTCACTCTCTTCCACAAAATTAAAGCTCCACCAAAGACACATCCTCTCTCCCTTACATACAGCGAGCACCAGTTGCCGGTCAAGCACGAAATGTCTCTTTTCCCAGCATTTTTGCGGCCGCAACCACCACGATTTTGAAGTGCTCTTCTCTGCTGGCTCTGTTGTGGCCACCCCGCACTCCATGTAGTCTAGGGCAATTTTTAATAGTGGATCAAACCCAGAACATTAATGCACAGTGTAACTGCCTTGTTCCAGAGTAGTCTTCAAAGTCCAAAGACGGTGAGTATCTCGTAGTCACAGCCAATAGAACACGTATTTATTTGATGACTTGTTTTAGACCTCTTATTGACAAATTTCAAACATCATAGCTGGATGTAACTTGGCATAAATTCCTACAGAAATTTAGATCTACTGAAGAAATTTCACATACAATTGAGTTAAACAGCTGGCTGATCAAACACAATAATCAATGGTTTCAGCAGATATAACTTGTAGGAGTATTTCATTTTAAGGGAAGTTATCAGATGAGCATCCAAAGAACAGAAGAGGGGTTTACAGCTAAGGAAATTAGAAGCCTAGATACCTTCAGCAGCCAAGTTTGCCACAACTTTTACAGCATGAATTCGAACACTGGCATCCTCTGACTCGAGCAAGGACAATATTTTTTGCAACCCAACTGCCAGATTTACACTTGATGAATATAAAGCTTGAATAGATTTCTAGAAGAAAATAAAAAAATGCGGATCTGCATTACCTTGTTCATGAAGGTTTGTGATTGATGCTCTATCTCCATTGCTACCATCTCTAGATCGCAGATGATTAAGTGGGCTTGAGCAATCTAGACCATTCAGGGGGTTACAAGAGCTACCCCTCTCCGAGTAACTTCTAGCCTATTACATCAAAATCACACAAACACAAAAATGCATTTTAGGCACAAAACATTAGATGAAGAGCAAGCAAAAAGACTATTCAAGTGAACATGCACGTCTATAAGTCCAAAAGAGGGGAGCAAATTAGGCTTACCAACAGGTTTATCAAGAAATAAAACAAAATACTAAGAAACCCTTTCATTACAAGAAAATCTTTGAGAAATGAAGGTGAAGAATCACACCCCATATAGCACTTACGTCAATATACCGGCATATATACCTCTACTGACCTACATAGATATACACAATCATGTGTATGTGTGTACTGTGTACATGAGTATATCTATGCATGCACATGCTACACAACATACTTGGTTAGCTTCCAGAGACAACTGTGTCAGTTGACTTCGTAGAATTTTTACTTCTTCTTCAAGTTTTTTCTTCTCTCGATTCTCCTCTTCTAGGGCTATCTGCATTTCAAAACCATCATTGTCGCCACCTGGTACCTATAGAATATCAACTTGTTACGCAGACAAATTGTAAAAGTAAATCAGAGAAACGGCTAAATAAACAGTTAGTCACAAGGAATCTCATTTCCAATGAACACTTACCTCAACCCTTGAAAACTTGATTAGCTGATTTTTTAAGTTGTAGATTTCCTCTTCAGCGACCTTGAGCAATTTTTTAAGTTCAGAAACTTCTTCCCTGCCAGCCCCCAACCGAATCTGTATAAAGCAACTTAAATGCATCAATGTTATATTGAAAGTAGCATCATGGGTGCGGACATGCTGAATCTTTTTCTTGCAGTAAAAACACTATATCGACGAATTGGCGGGGAAACGAACTATAAAATGTGTCGTGTGCTGACATCTATCACTATCAGCAGTGAGAAATATTATCATCCCAAAATATGATTTGCCATCTAAACGCCATAACTTCAGAGTTGAAACTCACATGCTATTTTCTAGTCTAACCATACTACCAAACTTCACAATAGCAATTTCATTTTTCTCAGCTATAACACAATGATGCGACCAAAAGCAGAAGATGCTATTTAATGTATATTTTGATATGACTGCAACCTTGACTAAAACTAAGGGCAAGATTACCTCTCCATTAGCGGCATGCTTATGTTGATTGATAGTCCACTTCTCCTCAAGCTTCTTTATTGACTCCATATATTCCATCTGACATTTAGTCTTTTCGTCCTAATATGAAAACCAGAAAAGGTCCAATAAAAATTAAGCAGATCAGATCAGATCAGGTAAGAGTATATGGAACCAAATACAAACATGACCACAACTCTTGATTAGCCATTCTATTAGTCAAAAGATAGATTCAAGTTGCAATAATTTAATTATATTATATTTTACTGCAGACTCATTGTAGACCCATTTTGTCAACTTTAACTTTGGGATTATTTCTTGAAATTCAAACAGAAAAGTGACAACACAGAAAGTATCTAGAATGTTATAGTCTGGGCTCGTAACATCCCCGAAGCATATCTATTTTTTTCTGTCATTCCAAATGCACCAAATAATAAAATTGAGCAAAAGATTCCAAATAATCCTATCTATATCTCAGAATTTTATTCTCTATACTCAGAGCACCACCACCTTACTTGGCATTGAAAAATGCAGATTGCATCCCAATATAATACCACAAGAGCCGAGCCACCTCACAATGAAGGAGGAGGTCAACGGACACTCTAGGGGCGCAATTAACTCCTCCAATTAATATCCATAGCGAAATTTGTTTCTAAAGAAGAGTCCAGAAGTTAAAATAACTCTTTTCAGAGAAAACCCATCTGTTTATAAAGACAATCTGCTCACATCCATCTCGCCAATTCTGACGCGTAGTCCATAGATGCAGGCCATCAGTCTAATACCTCAAGTTCCTAATCAAGTAGATCCCTTCTAAATGACAGATTCCAACAGATGTTTCCGTTATTGAACTCCATCACCAAGTTTAAAGTGGCCTATGGATGATTTGTAATACAATGAGGGGAAAGTAACAATGGTACCAAAATTTAACACACAACCAACACAGCATCACCTACATCCAATCTGAATTTCCATGAAGGTTATGCCATCTCTTTCTCAAGAATTTCCATATGCTCACCCTAGAAGAACCGTGGCACTCAATAGAGCACCAATCACCCTTCAGTTCACCATCTTTCTCCATGATCACAAGGCACTAAAAGCCTTATCTCAGTAAATAATTTATCTCAAGTTAAATTTACTTGGGATTATATCCATTTGTACATATCTTTCTGTTATCATTTCATGAATAAAGAGATACTCCCTCCGTCCTGCTATTAGATACTCACTTTCCTTTTTTGTATGTCCAGTAATAAATACTCATTCAAAAAATGGCAAAAGTACAATCCTACACATCTAATTAATAACACTTTCAATACCCATTTATTACAAACATACCACTCATCTGCCTAATTAATTATTTCCCTGATTCTCTCACGTACTTCTTCCACTGTTTACTCATTTATATCTCCTACTTTGATACCCAACTATTTACAAACCTTTTCATTTGTTTCCAATCATTATTTATTCATATTCCTTAAATCACACACTCAAAAGTTATGGGCATTTGATAGCGGGACAGTATTTGGTTCGGAATAGTCTTTTTTTCCTTCTCAGAGCTTAGGTGGTAAATAAATAACAGAAGTTGTTGGATCAGTAGGTCTATCAAATAACATAATATGCGTCAAAGGTCGAATTATGTCTTAAATGTGCATATTGCATAAGAGTTAAAAGTGCTAGATAACATGTGTGAATTCTAAAATGTGTGAAGATAATAGTTGGGAGATTTGGTGAATAAAGTAATCTTGCAGAAAAATGCCAAGTTAATCTTGAAGTACTATAGCCCATGGAATCCTAACAGATATAACATGTGCAATTTGACAAACCCGTAGCTGTAAATAATTGGCTTAAATGTTACACTTTAAGTGTAGCCAATAAGCCAAACTTTCATAAAATCCGTAACAAGATATTTAAGCTTTTTGACATTTTTATTGCACTTTTCCATGTGCATAAGATTGTACAATGGTAAATGTGAAGCCAATACTCATCTTAAAGCACAAGTACTTGCATAAAATTAAAATAAAATTGCAAGTAGATAGGGAAATATGCTGACATTCAGAAGCATGTATGTACCTCTAAAACCTCCACGTATTTCCTTTCGGCCTCAGCAACGCGCTTCTGTGCTTCTAATCTGATTCTCTCAATTTCATTCTCATAGAGTTTCTGCTGTCTTTCATTTTCGGAAATAAGTCTGTCAATTTCCATCTCCAGTCTTCTAGAGAGGCTCTTGTAATCAAATTCTTCTTTGATCTTCAGCATATTTTCCACTTTCATAGCCTGCAGAAATCAGAATATGTTCATTTAAAACATATTGCATCAAAAATAAAAATAATATAAAAAAGAAGAATATCCAGTGATGTTATTTTTCCCTGTAAAAGAGCAGAAGAAATTGAGCCCTACTTGTTTAGTAACAACACATTTTTAGAGTTAAGACTCACCCTTTGACCAAACAATATAGTACTCATTGTCTCAGACCGATGCCGCGGTGATGGACCGACTGTGACAACTAGTGAGGTTCTTGAAGTACCTGCCGCATTACAGGGAAATGTTTAAACCGAATATCCAATTCACTCTTTAGAAATAGTGGCTCAGGAGCTGGAAGAATTTACTTCGAAGTTCACTTCTTAGTATAAAAATTCTTGCTGTCTGGAAGATCGTTCTCAGCATAGAATAAAATAGATAGGAAAACTTACCTCCGAATGAATCTTTCAGAAGTCTTGTAAGCTTTGAATCTCGAACAGGGACATGTGGGCTGTTTTCCGCCAATGCATTTATGCATTTCCCCAAAGCACTAAGTGAAAGATTAATAGACTTGGCTTCTTCTAACATATGTCCCTCACTTCCTTCAATAAACATTAAAAACAAAGAATATTCAGAGAATATTCAAAATTTAAATAGTTTAAATAAAACTCTATGTAAATCTTGAACTCCAGAACTATGGACGCCAATATAGTGGATAGCAAAAGACGCTCAGATTTAATGAGAAAATGTTGACAAATTTGTCTTCTAAAACCAAACTTGTAGTCCCGGCACAGAGCGTACTCCCGTAATCCCCATAACTGCATGTGTTTAATTTTCTTTATTTTGATCAAATAATTTTTATATTATTTCATAAGATAAGCGAAACCAAACGATTTGATTTGTATCAATAAAAAATGCAAGAAGTGTTCTTAAAGTCCTAGACCTAGACAACTAAATAAATAAGCAACATCACCAGTAAAATGATGGCTTACACATCAAACACAACTTGCCAGATAATGTATCCTTGTAAAACAAACAGGACTCGGACAAAAAAATTAAAGAAAAACTTGCTGCTTGGTATCCTTAAGGGACTCAGGTCTTTGAGATCACCATTAGCAGAAGGCACTATACAGCTATTTGGTTGCTTTAGAAGTTTAGATTGTTTAATTCAAATCATTTTGGGTTGGTGAATTTGATTGGAAAAAGAGATGGCTTGTATTGATTTGGTTTAGATTCTATTAAATGTGGAAGAGCATAGAGCAGGTTCTATATAATTGACTGAAATTTAAAAGAAAAGGAAAAAGAAAACAAAAATCAGAAGCAAAATATACAGTAAGATATCAAATAATGAATTCTAGAGGACCCATTCAGTTTCCACATTCTACATTCGGCTCCCCACCCCCCCAAAAAAAAACTAATCCTACTT
Source organism: Plantago rigida (assembly GCA_036897825.1). Classification (NCBI taxonomy): domain Eukaryota; kingdom Viridiplantae; phylum Streptophyta; class Magnoliopsida; order Lamiales; family Plantaginaceae; genus Plantago; species Plantago rigida. The sequence goes on from JAYMSR010000392.1 coordinate 11,364, forward strand.
GGAACAAATCAGAGAATCAGCAAACCACCTGATTTGTGAATGCGCTCAGAACCAGCGAGATCTACAACAATTAATTTGCCTTTTCGCAGCAGAGTCGGCCTCAAATGAGAACGATTCTGAACTTCTGAAGAAAAATCCATGTCTCTGTCTACCACTGACTTCTTGACTTGTACCTGAAAAGAAATGCCAACAGAATAACCAGGTATTTTAGTAATAATGGCAAAAGGTTGCATGTTAATGTTGAATATTAGCAAGAGGAAATGGAGAAATAAATTGCCAAAGCAAATGAATCAGCGAAATAGAAAAGCTTGTTTGTTGTTCACCATGAGAAGAGCATGACTGCGAGAAGATTCAGTGTTAAGTTTAGTGTTAGCAGCAATTCTGTGAGCTTCACCCACATGTAGCAGCTCCATGAAATTTTGCTGGTCTCTGACCTCCATGACTGTTGCCCCAGGCAAAGAAACATCACCAGATCTTTGGTCCTCAACAATGGCTATGTTATCATTTGCAGGATTTAGTAGGTCCTGAATGCACTCCATATACAGCTATAAGAAAGCAAATAGAATTTAAGATTAAAAGATGGTTTCAACCTCACGAAAGGGAAGGGGGAAAAAAAGACTAATTGAACAATCATTTCTAATTTTGTGCTGACCTGTAAGTAGGAGACAGATATAGAATCAGATTCTGGAGAGACATTTGCAAGTATATCCTCCATTGCACGAACCATAATACCCCGAGCAGAGGTGTCCTCATCACCGAGCCGCCCAAGTGTATAAGTTTTTCCAGTACCAGTTTGACCATATGCCATAACTGTCCCATTGTAACCATCTAACACACTCTAGAACATAGAAGAACAAAGAAAAGGAATGAGTTATCACATTAGTTCTTCGCAAAATAAGTTGAGAAAAAAATACAAGTCACTTGTAGTAGAATAGAAGTTAACATAGGTTAATGATTTTGGCCAATGTGGCATATCAACGTCGATAGCAGCACGGTTCTGCGTACACAAAGCTATCCAACATCACTAAACATACCATTACTTCTAGGGCGTAGATGATGATGATAGTTAACGATATAATCAAGTGGAGCCACATAGCTGGAAAGGCAAGATTTATGTGTTAGAACCCCCACCCCACCCCGCCCCACCCCGGCGGAAATATTTAGCCATTTTGGATGGAAGAAGACCAACCATGGTAGAAGGTCACTTCACATTTAATTGAAAATTTCCCAAACCATCCTGAACTACTACCTCCAAAAAAGATGGTGAAATCAATACCCCAGAACATGTTTTGGCCAAACATTAGAATGCAACTGGTGAAGCAATTTCAGTGGTAAATAAGGTTACTGAATACCATGCACCTGGTTAAAACTGAATGATCGAATTAAAAAAAATGGAAGGTTTCAAATAAATAACCTCAACGACAGGTTTTGCGACGACTTCATATACGCGTTTCTGAGATGCATATTCAGTGAGAACCTCATCAAATTCGTAAGTGTCTGAGTCCCAATTGTTTTTTCGTAGTTTCAACCTTTTAAGCTGCAAAAGCCAAGTCATGGCGAAAATCATGCTTAATTTACTAGGAGCTGTGAGATACTATATCATATGTGCAGGTATAAGATTCTCATAGAAGAACTATGGGTTATATTAATATAATAACCTCTGGCTGTAATTCAACGCAATCTGCAAAGTCTGCATCGGCCACAGACTCTTCAGCATTTCTTGGCCGCAATCTGACAGCAACTCGGACTCTGCCTGAGACTGTTCAATGACACACGGTATTGAGTACATAAAAAAAATTAAAAAAAAGTACACATGATTCTATGTTAACAACAAATTCTGCTAATGGCATTCCTTGGCACATAAAAACTACAAATCCCTGTAGTAATGCCGCCACAATCTTACCTACTGAGAATGAACTGTCATTTGATATTTCTTCCAAGTTCCAAGACTTGTAGATTAGGGATATTAATATATAACAGTGTTCATCAACCTAACTCGATATGATTCACATAAATTTTCATCATTAATGTCAACCCACGCAAATTTACAGTTCAAATCGCATATGTATGAAAGGTGATCCAACAATACAAAGGGTTAAACCCAATCTTGGGTTGATCGAGCTAAGTGTGGATATAATGTATCTATATTTCACATGGGTGGAATCTATATTCAACATTCCGTATGTCAGGCATGGTAGATCTAAAATCACGCATTTTATTTCTCTACACAGCACCAGTAAATGATATCTATACTATCACCATAGTTATCATTGAGGGAGTTGTTACTTCCAAAAAGCAGTTACTATACCATTTGGGATACTTGATACTGGATTTTAGATTCATTTTAGTCACAAATTCGAACCCAGTGACAGTCTACCAGCTCATTCATATTCAAAAATGCAGATTGCTACCTTACCTACACAGCATTTTATAATAGACTTGTGAATATATGCACCGGCATTAAAATACTAACAAGCTCTATCTTCACAAACAAACAAACTCCAATTAAATCCCAAATTCAAACCTAACACACACCTCCACCTCCAAACTACCAAATTCCCAAAATCCAAACACCTCTAACCAATCCAAACAGTCCTACATTGCAAATATCATCACTACCACAATCAGATCGCGTTATTCAACTCAATGCAGTTTCTTCAGCAACTCACCGTAGTCAGAAGCGGCGCCTCCCATCGATCCCGTGCTCCGGCGCACATTCGACGGCGGAATCTTCGATTTGAACGAGGTCGAAGTGCGTACAGCTGCTGCCGACTTATTGACGCCATTTCTGTATCCAGAAGAAGCCATTTCTCTTCTTCTTCTTTGATTTGATTTGATTTGAGGTAGTTTTGATTCTCAGTAGAGTGAAAAGATGAACAAGAGTTGAGAAAAAATGAATGAGATGAAGTGAAATGGGGAGGGGTAGATTGGTCTTTTCGGGAGTGGGGTTTTAAGTTGGAAAAATTGAAATGAGAAGGCAAAGTGTAAATATATTTAATTGAAGGATGGGGAGTGGGGTCCATGGTTATTTAAAAGGGAAGGGGAACTGATGATGATAAGGGTATGTTTGGTTGGGGTGCAGAGTTTGTGATGCTAAGCTTTCATTGATCTGGATCCTTGTTTATTACCACCTCCGTTTCATTTAAAATTTGTCATTTTAGTATCCTGCAATCAACTGTTTTCGACTTTGACCGAAAATTACTCTTAAACTATAATAGTAAATAATTTAATAAAATCATATAATAAAAATTCAATACCTACGTCA
>JAYMSR010000393.1:0-14622 GCA_036897825.1 Plantago rigida
TATGGTTTATTTTCGCCTAGTGTTATTCCTATCTCCATGAGGAGTGTAAAAACCTATATATATATATCTCCCTCCCTCCCTCAATTTACGTTCAATTCCTCATATCATATCATCGGTCCTTCCAATTTTCGCCATGTCTTCTTCTGCTTCTACCGTGTATGTAGGTAATATGCCTTTTCATGCTAGTGAGAGTGAAATCGTCAAAGTGTGTGAAGAAGTCGGACCCATTGTTTCGTTCCGATTCATGACCGATCCCCAAACCAAGAGATCGAAGGGATACGCATTCTGCAAATACCAGGACCATGAGACCGCTCTCAGCGCATGTAGAAATCTTCAAGGATATCTATTCAGAGGTCGACAACTAAAAGTGAATCTAGCCGAAAACAAGAACGACAAGAACAAGTACGATAATCCTGATCGTAAGCGTCAACATGAGGCAGTTGATGATCAGGAACGTGTTCTCGTGAATGATGATTTAACTCTTGCGTTGTCCAAGATGTCAATCACCCAAATCACACAGATCATTCTTGAACTGGAGACATTGGCTACTCAAGACATGGAACAGGCTAGAACGATTTTACTTTCCAATACCAACTTGCCTAGAGCGATTTTCAACGCTCAAAGGATGCTAGGGGTTGTCTCTCCGCGTATGTTAAAGATGCCTACTGCCCTGCAGTCGCTCTTGTCTTTGGATCACAAGCCCAACGACAGACCGTCCAAGATGATGAAATTGAACGACACTACTAGGCTGTCAATTTATCTCAAGGATCGTAAGGGTACGATGCCTGTTTCTGTTGTACCGTCTCAAACTGCTGGCCCTGTAACAAGACAAACATCGATAGTGCAAGAAACTGTCAGCTCTGCAGTGCTAGTTAACAAGATGCAATTTCAAATTCCGTCTGATGTGGATTCTGCATTGCTTCGACAAGTGATGGATCTGAAACCAGAGCAGCTGATTTCCCTGCCGCCAGAACAGCAGCAGCAGGTCATTGAGCTTCAGCAGATGATTCGCCAGGCAGCAGCAGCAACTGGAAGTAAATCTCCTCTTACGACGTGTTCACGTGAAGAACAGACAATGTATGTTAGCAACCAATCATCTACAATGTAGCTTAGATGAATGAGAATAGCAAATTGATGTAACTAGGATACAGAAACTGTCTTGTGAATCTTGCAATGTAATTATCTGTCTCAGACTCATTATTTCCAGTGATAATATTATCGGCTTTCCATTCATTCGGTATTTTATGTCTGCATGTTAAATTTGCTTCAGTTACAAATTTAGGAAGAACAGTAATTCTGAATTTCTTTTTATTCATTAGTCTTTGATATGTTTGCATGTTAAATTTGCTTCCGTTACAGGAATTACTTGCAAATGTAGGAAATTTTGGAAGAAGAGTACCATAATCAAATACTAATTCAAACAAGAATACATGAATATATATTCTCCTCCCTACATGAATATGGTTACACTGCCAAGAAAACACAAATCAAGCTCTAATGCCTAACACTGTATATTAGTATATACGTTCTCCTAAAAGATCAACTGTACATCACCTGTGCAGTAAAAACTCTAGAATGCAATGTCTTGAATACGGTTTCCACTAAGATCATATCGATATCAAACCCATAAGTCTGCCCTCCATACATCACATAAAGATACTCTTTAGCTGAGAGTGGAGCAGGCAGAATTTCAGGAACTTCTGGGAACTCAGCAGATGGAGGAGACGGATTATCCTTCTTTCTCGAATAATATACATCGGCCAGAAGAAGCCATATCAGATCTGGGTCCATGGATGCAAGTCCTACGAGGGCATCTATGGAAGATTCTTGGAGACCTTTAATGCCACTACATGCTATTCCTACAACCATGCCACTCACCTTCTTGAAAACAGCTTCCAATGCAGGCGCGCTTCGTTTGGAAGAAGACAAGTCTGAAATCATATTTAGTATCGCTACTTGTACTTTTAGGTTAGATATCTCTGCCACTGGTTCTTCAGAAGATGGACTTCTTCTGTAAGGAAGTTGCAAGAGATTTCGTTCTTGTTTGGCCAGAGGTTTGTTTTGAAATGGAGACGTGCTCAGTAGTTTCCAGATATGGTTTCCATCCGTATGGAAACGTCGAGAAAAGAAGTTGCCTCCACAAACTTGTACGACGTTACTGACTGTCTTGCAACATCTCCGTATAGCCTGTCAAACAAGTACACAATACAATTAGATTTGCTTTTTCAGAGAATGAGTGTCTCCGTATAGCAATGCTCTTCACTACAGTTTATAGCAATATTAACGATGTCATTAGGGGAAATACATGTTATTGCTAAAGAACAAGTACAAATAAGAAATTTGTCAAACTATGCCACTCAGTAATTACCAAAAGGCATAAATGGATCCATACAAAGTTACTGATTTAGAAGGTGCAAAATGCAAAAGGACACAGTTCGATGTTAGTGCGCACATGAAAGATCACTTACCACTAAATTCTTATTTCGAAAGCAAGTAACCAGAAAAGGCCAAATTTTATTCATAGCAGGAAGCATCCTATTCTCTCCAGTTTCATCATCATCTGCAGTATTCAGTGTGTCCTGTAGATTATAGAATGAACATGATTCGATCACGAGTCGGACAATCTCTTTTGTTTCAGACTCATGCTTGTATGCATGTTCCACTCTGGCCAGTACGGTAGTCCCAGCCTAAAAGATAATGGATCCAAATTACATTACAGCCAAAGAACCAGTGAGATTGAAGTGCCAAAGAAAGAATCACACAAGTAGAAGTGTATAACTGTACCTCGACTACATCCAGAGCAGACAAGCATGCTTCTGGGTCATCAGAAACAATTAATGGAGTTACAGCAACTAGACATGACCCTGCAATCGAACCAACAATTCTACGATATCTTCTGGAGTCGTTCAACTTCAACAAAACTGTCTCCCATTCACCTTCTAGTGTTTCCGCATCATGAAGGGAAATTTCTCCATGAGTGTCTAGGATAAACAAAGCAAATGTAGTTAAGCATCATTGTTATGAGCAAAAAACTCAGATAAGCCAAAGTTCCAGACTTGGAACATGTGAGGATGAATCACGACTTCAAAAACAAGTCCACATTCCTAATTCATAGGGACGCTATTGGTACTCAGGTAGAAGAGAGGGACTTGCAGGCATTTGGACTAAACTCTTTTTACTCTAAACTCAGACAAAAAAGGGTATCGAATATAAGGGGATTTAGCACGAATCCCCTACATAACATGCAACTAATGCCATATTGACCAGTATAAGGCAAGCTGGCCTTTCAAATTCAGAGAGGGCTTTTGTTGCAAGATTTCTATAAAAGCAGAGGGATGCAATAACTTCTTTTTTTGTGTGTAGGGATGGGAGCATTAGCCCTAGGTTTCATTATAACACGGGGTCGTGAGACTCATTACGGTGGTCATGCATCTTGCCTATAAAATATGAATGATATTGAGAATCGACAAGGTTTGAAATGCCCTAAGCATGTAAGCTCCACCATGCAAAGACGCTGTTCGTTCTATCCACAAAAATAATGCAAAACACAAAAAGACAGGTTCAAGGTGACCCTAAACATCTAATTTGCCGTTTTTCATACACCATCATAAAGGGATAAAAATTTGTGAAGGAGTTATCCTAACCACATCCTGTGTCCTCTGTCTCCATGGTATCTTCATCATTAGATGTAGAGTGGCCAAAGGACTTTCCTGTTCTCTTCTCTGCATTCAACATTTTACATTTGACATCCATCTTGTAAGACTCTGCTTGATCAGGTAGCTTGCAAGCCTCGTGCTTGGATGCTTTGGCTATTTCCGCCACAGCCTAAACAAATAAAATAGCATGTAAATGCCATTAATGAACTCCAAGATGGTCATGGTATGAAAATAAATTTCTAAATGAAATAAATCAGGAAAAAGAAATGGTAGAATAAGATATCACAGTAAACCCAATATCTGACAGTAAGGACACTAAAATTATCATCGCAAAGAAAACATTGAATTATGAGAAGACCTTCAAGAAAGATACAGTCAAGTCAGGGTGTTGATGACCGCCAAGAATCTCAAGCTCCGCAGAGACTGCACGCATCTGTAAAAGCCTACTGCATTAGGTAACAAAGTCACAGAACGTAATACACAATATCTTAAGATCCCTAGTACGCAGTTTGACACAATATAAACACCCGAAACAGACGAGTTCGAGATTTAATAGCATCTCCACAGGGATGTTTTATATGTTTCCAAACATTTGGGTTTTCATCCAGATGTGTCTTCAAATTCAAACCATTGCATATCTAGTGATATTGGCAAAGTAATATCATACTCCCTCCGTCCCAATCAATTATTTATGTTTTCCTTTTTTACTGCCCCAGTCAATAGCTCAAGTTTCCAGTTTGGCAACTATTTGTTCTACTTTATTATGTACCCCACCAGCACATATATATTATATGCTGTTTGGCAAACATATAAATACTCTCCTAAAACTCCGCGCAAAAAGCAAGTGTAAATTACTCACTGGTATGGAGGGAGTATAATTTAGCAACATAACTAGTTTGCTCGATGGGAAAAATCATCAGGATAATGTGTTTCATGTTCATCATAAAACATACCGGCTCCTCCAATAATGGCAATATTTTATCAGCTACTCCAATGTAAGAAAGCATGGCAGAAAGAACATTTGGCACGTGAGGATTAAGATCCAAGTGGCGCAGTTGCCTGCATATTGAATCGATGATGTAATCTGAGTTTCCCAGAACCAAGTGACCCACCTGCAAGAATTACAAGCACAAGGTTCATAACTTAAATTTCCGTAACAAAGATTTTCATAGACAGGGACTTACATTTAGATAGCCTTGGGTAGAGGAAATTGCATGTAAGACCGAATCAGATGCCTTTCTGACTTGAAAATGTGAGCAGATGACATTTTCAAGCAAAATATAAAGTGAACTGTGAAGAAATCCACACGGTGCGAATTGTTTGCCAAGGCAGATATTAAATACACCAATCCCCTCAATAATAACCTGTTGGAGAAGTTCATAACAAATGCTTACTATCTTAGATACTGTATGAGAATGCTTAATATATAACAATTTAAATTTTAAAGTGACACTAACCTGGTGTAGCATTTGATTGTCTGTAAACGAATGCAAGCTTATGTTTCTATCTTCTTCAGATAGTTGAAGAGAAGATGAGAACCCGAGTGGAAGATCCCAGAGTTCAGGTGATAAATATTCGTGCAATATACTACCAATAAGATCAGCCAAGTGACTTCTTGCACCACTACTCAAATGAGTTTTCTGGTTTTGAAGATCTTTCAAAGCATCTTTGTATCCCAAATTTACGTTATTACCATTTTGAATTGGATTGGATTGGAACATTCTGCCAAAAGTAGCAATGGCTTGATCAGACAGGCCAAACACCAACTCGTTCAAAATGGAAGCAGCTGTACAAGCCTGCCGGACCAAATGCCCTGAGCCAGTCCTGTTATACCACGACTGCCAGCTATAGTTATGGTATTCTTTTGTCCGCAATTCAGATATTAATTTACGGAAGTGCCCCAACAGGACATCAATGAAAAGAGAGAGAGAGCCCTCACTTCTAGAGTCTAGAAAAAGAAAATCAGAGAACGTATAAGTGCTCGGACTATCAAAGAAATGGAATCTCAGCGGAGAAGGAGAGCAAACCTGTAAATATATATAGACTGACAAGTCTTAGAATTCCAGCCAGTGCTTGGTACAGCTTTTGACTGTCCACATAAACAAACCAAGGTGGCATGCTAGGTAGCTCAAAATCATTTGGTACATGTTCGTAAGAGCGTGACGCTTTCCTGTTTTGAAACCCAACCAAATCAGAGTCTTCACGGGCAGCACTTGTAATAGCCTTGATGTCAGATATAGAACTCATGAACCCAGTAGAGGATGTTCTTGTTGATGCAAGTTTGTTGAGCGAACCGGCAAAAACTGAGTTCTGACTCAAACAGAGGGTGAAAACATCCAAGAAACTAACAGCAGCCACCTAATGACATCCACACAGAAATGTATGGGAACTAGGCCAACCAAATATAAAGCAAGTATAGAGTGTCATGCATACTTTAAGTAAAATCACATGTAATAGATGGTGAAGCCTAAGGAAGACAAAGTGGAGCGTTTCAGGGCAGGAACTTTTATTAGATACTACTCCACTGCACAAATGGGATCAGGAAATGTGACCAAAGGTCTTAAGGATGATATGGTGTACGATATATCTAATAAAGAATAAATGAGGAACACATATTATCCTTCTTAGGGCTTTAATAGATGAACCGTGGACCATTATTGTATTTAAATCACCATAAACTACAACTTGGCTTTGAAGTCTTAGTTATAATCTTAGCTTTTATTTTTACATGATCAGCTTGATGTTTCACTCTCATGCAATATAAAACGACTGCAAAAATATACGTGAAGCTTAGTATAGTGCAGTGGAGATAAATACAAAAAAATATATCATTCTGACTTACTACTTCACCAACTTAAGTGGAGATAAACCCACTTATCGTCTTATCTAAATGCAGAAGTGCGTCATTTGGCTAAAGGAGAGGTAAATTGACAAAAGGACCCTTAAGAACACTTATTACGACTGTTGCTAATCAAAACAATATGTTTCCTAGTCAACTAATTCAAATGAAATGGAAAGAACTATAAGGTATCATACATGTGAATGGAGAAGGTTGTCTGCAACAAGTCGAGGACCACAAAAGTATGTCACAACAAGTAACTTCCGAGCATGTGACAACGCAAGTGCCTCGTCATCACGCAGCACCACCTGCGGAAGTTTTTCAACTAGCCTGCAGTAAAGTATGTATCAAATACAACATTCATACTTTTCAAGTGATGATGAAGAGTCAAATCTAAAGTATTACAAACATGATATTTCACCTGCCAAAAAGTTCAACCATATCATGCTCTATTTGATGTTTCCCTCTAGAAGATACCAGAAATCCAAACGCTGCCTGGGCATTTGAAGACACCTCCTCAGAGTCATCAGACACCAAAACAAACAAGCATTCCTGCAAAATCAGTAAATTTGAATTATTAGATGCAAAATTACTGCAAACAGCCAGTAGAGTAAAATCATCAGGGTATGCGGACACATTAAAATACACATACTTTAAAGCAGAATTTTAAAATTATGTATATATATACATACAAGAATAAAGCAGGTAGATCTTATTATAATGCATATATTTTGTTGACTAGAATCAGACTGTTTTATTATAATGCACATTTTCTTGCGGAAGGCACTAAGAAAAAAATAGGTAAGAAGAAAATAGTATGCAATAGGATTCTGAGTCCCAACTCACCAAAAGCATCAATCTGCTTTCTCTCAATACATAACTGCATTTACACAAGAGTGGTTGTACAGTAGCAACAAGTGCTAGTCTCACTTGTTTAGATGAATGCACACAAAGCTGCAAAATTCAAAAGCAGAGAAAGTTCAACAACTCTACTTGAAGAAGAATGTTACAAAATAAATAGAATATCTCCAATCAAAACCATATTAAAACTACCTGGGGAAATGTTGCTGTTAATAATTTGTTCACGTGAATAGCCGTATTTGCAAACCACTCCGCCGTGCGCTCCACGCGGAGGGATCTAACTTTAACATCAGAATTGATATGAGTGCTATTTCCATCAGACGTGATAGAGTCTGCATTGAAACACTTGTCTGAATTTTTTACAATTCCCTCTCTTGGTTGATTCTTAAGGCGCAGTTCCTCTATGAATGATGCAAGAGGCTTTTCTTTTGAACAGAGTCCAGAAACATCCTCCATAGAGACTTCAAGATTTGGTGCACTATCACCATGCTCCTCAAGAACTATACAGAGATATCCAGCCAAAGCTCTGAGTGCCTGATCCAGGGCCTTTGCACTTCCAGCAGCCCCACTAATCATTGTTCTTGATACATGCAACACTTTCCCAATTTGACTGACAACACCTGGTAGATAAAAAGCGAGTGCATCTGCAGTACCAACCTGCACGTTCCACGGTATTATGAGCTACATGTTTGGATATCTCTTTGCAAATTGTGTCACGCGTAGCAAGCTTTAACCAGAAAAGATATCCCCTCAAGTAAAGCTACTAAAAGTCTTTAATGAAACAAGCAACAGATGAGCTTTTTTTTAATTTACTTTTATAAGGTTTCATCTACAAGTTTTAACCAGAAAAGATCTCAAGTATCAGTTAGCAATAATAGAACAGACTACACATAAACGCACGCTCACACACACAGCCTAAAAACAGAAGCAAGTAGACTTCTATAATCAAACAAGCAATAGGCAAGCATTTGTTTATATTTTCTTCTACAAGGTTTCGTCTCAAAGGTGTTTCCTGACCTGCTAGTCATCAGAAATGTTCCCGTACTTTCAAAACTTACAGTACATAGTAAACAAAAGTAAATTATTTCAAAGAGACTGGAAATACACATAGAAACAATAATTTTCACATTCTTGAGGCAAAGTATAGAAAACATTATTCAAGCACACAAGTGCACAATGGTTCATAACATAGTGGCTGCTACGGCCACAATAGCGCCGCTCCTGGCACTACGGAGCGGACTCTTATTACATAGCGGCCGCAACGCTTGCTACACGGAGCGGCCAATAAGGCCGCTATTGGAATGTAGACGAATTAAGAGGGTTTAGGGGCGCATTAAAAGGGTTTAGGGAGAATTAAGAAATGGAAGAGGTCACGTTGAGGTTTAGGATTTGTTGGATGATTTTGTTGATGAAAACTGATGAGTTATTTTGGTGATTATTAGTAATTTCTTGGATTTTTGGTATTTGTTTGAATATTTATGAACATTATGAGTACTATAAAATTTTTATCACAACTATGTGCAATACTTCGAATAGCGGTCATCCCGCTATTTGGAGTCGGCCGCTATCCGGGATCGATAACTATGGTTCATAATCACACCATCATAAAGTTAGCTCTATTTTTATATAATTGGTTCAACAAATAAACAAAAACATGATGACACTGTGGTGGAGGGGTCTTGCAGAACAATCAATAAACACCCATAAGCCAAGCTAATATAATGCAGTAACCCAATGCAGTTTCAATATATTACAACACCAAAAATATTTTTAAAAAAAATAAAAAAAAGTCACAAGGGATAAAATAATGTACCTTTGCAACAAGCACTCTCAGCGTTATAAGTGCCTCAGCACGGAGTTGAGAACTACCCCTTTGACCTCGTGCGGCCTCACTGTCTGCAGCCTTCAAGTATAAATCAAATTAGGGTTTCGAGTAAAAATTACTTCAATATATAAAGAAGGCCATAATAGAAGTGTGTTAAAAAATCATCCGGCAAGACGCATCTAGGGAGTACAGCGACATGCCTTGAGGAGAAGAGAAAACCAGTGTCCAACAGCAGCAGACACAGCTTCAGACGAAGTAACCCTAATAAACATTCACCCTCTACTAGATTATGTATTGATGCTTTGTGGACGGGAAACTGCAATTCTTTTTCATGTGGAAGAAGTGAATCATCAATTTGTTTGCATTGACAAGATCCATCAGAACAAGAGGATAAATTGAGCAGTAGAGCCTTGAAACACCTTATTACACCTTCACGAAATTCTTCTGAAGCTTCCATAGGAGAAAGAAGTGCACCATGTGTCAATTTCTTTAGTATAACTACCATCTACAAAGGAAACCATTTGTAATTAGAGTTAAACAATCAGAGTAAACACGCCGAAAGACTATTTAACCCCACTATTGGACACATGTGCAACTCCAGTTTTAACTGTGAATACCTGATCGACAGATCCTAAATGACACTTCTTCAGAACTTCCTCCAAGCATAGTAGTATACTTTCTGCAGTAGAGTCACTAACTTTATGTGTGTTGTCCAAGGTACTAAACCCCACAGAACTCTCTTCAACACTGAATTTCTTTGAGGATCTACAGTTTACCGCCTCATCATATAGAAGAAGCAGCGGGAACAAAGTGTAGCTGAAATAAAATAATTGTAAGTAATATGCATGTTAAGCAATAAACATACAGACTCAAATGCAAAGGAGCAGAAGTTGGAGAATCAGTAACTGTTGGGTATTTAATTATTTATCCCTCCAAATACACTCCCCCAAAATCTGCCACACTGTGGACATCAAAAGTAAAGCGAGAAACAAAAATGATGCAAAACTTACATGGCCTAAATGGAGCAGAAAGGAAATACCCCATGTATAGCAATTTGTTACAACTACAAAATTGTTCTTCTCAGTTCTCATCCCAAATGATGGCACAAAGGATTCCTCACAAGGAACACTCGGTCACTCTCTAACTTACACCCAAACCCAGTACACGAATACAGGGAGGAAATAGAGAAGAGACAACTAGATTTTCCATGTCAATCCTATACAAATGAAAACAACCCCATATGTATAGGGTAGCAAGACTTCCCATGTAAGATTTTCCTCGATGTGTGAAACTGGTCCTACAGATACAAAGCTTCCCTTGTAAGCTTGAAATAGGAAGTCAATTTTTATACAACAGTAACTATGAACATTCAGTTAGCCAAGCTTCATTAAAATGGTAATCAGATGCCACCTTAAGATCTTCAGATCATAGTGCTGACTGAAACTCAACAAGAATCTGTGACTCTCCATTATTTCACATCTTGATTACCAGCACCCAGCAGTCTGTCCTTAATAAGAGCAAGTATTCTACTTCTACAGCATCAGGACATCACTACTGCAAGCGAACCTTGCAATACAGAGGCACATTGTGCTTGCTAGAAAGTCCAAAGTATAATTAAGAAAATAACTACAAAAGATCCTCTATCTTGAGAAGTGAGAACAGAACTATCTAACTTTCCAAGCTACCTCCATATTTGAGGTCCATTTCAGGAGTAGATAATTAATTAGTCCCGAAACAGTTAAGACTTTCACAGCCTTGGTCACCCGCAAGCTTAAGCGAAATCGTAACAATTACCAAAAGTAAAGGTCCCTCCCTTTCGTGATTGCATATCTTACAACTCCTGTTATGATTAATTAGACGGTCCTCGCAGCCTGATTATTTCTGAAATATTGAACGTATGAGGGAAAATGCACTAAACCAAGGTCATTGCACACTACACACAGGCAAAAACGATCTGTGTGTGCACTTACATTCAGCAACATCTGTCATCGGATACAAGTTCATATAACTCCCAAATTCTACTCAAAATTTTCCAACGAACTATCTAAACCTCAGAAGTAACAATCTCAAAGTCTTCCATAGTCCATTTCTACTCACTCCTTAACCAATACAACAGGAAAAGGCAAAAAAAAAACTATAAAGAGGAATTTCATCAAACACTTGGCTGATCAATTATCAACTACAAAATCAGAAACATAACATTTACGATGAAAACACAAATATGAAAGTAATCAGCTGCGAGAGAGATAGAGAGAGGAGAGCCGTACTCAAGGAAAGGTTGGATAGATTGTGGAGTTTCTCGTTGAAGAAGTTGAAGAAGCTGAGCAATAGAGGACTTGTCTGCGTTTGGGTTTTGAAGGAGGTTTAATAGCATCACGCAGTGCTGTTTGAGTTCCGAAAACATGCTGCTGCTTTCGATGGAATCCTCTTGTTCTTCCAATGAACTGGAATATTCGGTGATATCTTCCATGGAAGAGGTAAATAATCAAGTATTGTCACTAATGTGTTTAGGTTAATCGCCAACCGGAAATCGGAGAAGAAGAAGAAGAAGAAGACGACTGGAGAGACAGAAAGCAGAAGCTTCACCAGTTCGGGTCCTACTCTATCCAGAAGTCGAGACTTAAGGTTTATTAGTTCGTGAACTAGAAAGTGCGGAAGACTTATTTGCACTAGATTTTCATCGTGGTGGTTTTAAAAAGTTGCAAGGATTTCTTTTTTTTTTACAAAAGTGACGGGGACCGAATTTGGAGGATTGTTTTTAATACCTTGATTAGAAGACTTCATTCGGTTAGTGTGTTAAAATATTTCTAACTCATTTTGTTCTAGATTAAAGTTATATATGTGACGTCGCAAAGTTTCATAGAATTTAAAGACATCGATACTAGTAAGACGTATTTTTTTTCCTTCAAAGTTCATTCCACTTTTTATCGAACGATTGGAATTTGTTTACCACTGTGAAGTACATTGCTCTTACCAAGTCAAGATGCATATTCATTTTGTGAATCCATTCGTAATAACTAAAAGTACAAAGTTATGCATTGATTTTTTGGGTGACATGACACCCAAAAATCAACTCATGAGTTTCATGCCGACCCATATGATCAGGATCAGCTTCACCGGAATGGGAATTTCCATATCAACCAAAAATCCAATCAATCGATTTCCCGTTAATCTATCTATATTTGGGTCCCAATAATACTAAAAGAAATACTGATAATCTATTTTCCAACTCTACCAACTTTTGTTCACACCTCGTCACATTCTCAAGTTTTGGACTTGACAGTGACAAGAATACAGCATTTGTTATAGTACTTGCTTATTAAACCATCCAAAAGATCAGTGATAAAAGTATAACATGATCAAGTACACATCATTTCTCAATGTATGAAGGATAAATATATGTATTTTTTCATTAATTTGGGTGCCACACAGGATCCATTCTTATGAATTTACATGTAAGAAGGTACCTACAAATAGTATAAATTAGATGAAATTCTAAACTGAACATGTCATATAGGGAAATAGTCCAGAGAATAGTGACAGGACAGAAAATCTTGAAGTATAAACTGAGTCTAATGCTACAGATTTAGAGTAAGCCATGCCATATAGGGAAATAGTCCGGAGAACTAACTTCAGGCTCCAAATACATCTCTTGACACTGCTGAACATTGCTTTCACTTGATAATCCAAGTTCATTCTCAAAGAATCTTAACCATTTGCTGCATTCCAGGTCATCATCACCTTCAAATTTATCTAAAGGATTCTGATGATTGATGGTGTTCTTATCCCCGTCATCGTTCAGGCAGTCCAACACTTCACAGAAATCTACGAGTGGAACATCTATTGTTTCGTTATCTTTGTTTGGACTCGTAGAGTTATCTTGGCTGGAGCTAAAGATGTTTGATGAATGAGATGACATTGGCGAATCAGAAAACTCGATTTCTTGTGACTCTTCATTAGTTGGATGTTTATATTTTTCTTTCAAACCATCAAATTTTTCATTAGGCCCCTTCAATCCAGGTTCTTGATCAGTGAGCGCTTTTTCCACGTTTGGCTCTTCAGATACTGTGATTGCACTCGAGGTACAAGGGGGGGTTGTAGGAAAGTCCTTTTTGCCTTCATCAACTTCAGTTTTATGGCCATCTGTTCTAACTTTCCTAGATAACCTTTTCTTCAAGGTTGTATTCCAGACGTTTTTAATCTCGTTATCTGTTCTTCCTGGCAGATATGATGCAATCTTTGACCACCTGTAGCATTACAAAACCAATTAGTTAAATCACAAGAACGGTTACCTACAAGTCTACAACTACTAGAAACAATTGACATTTGAGTAGTACATTAATGTTAAGACTTGAGAATCACGTACTTGTTTCCAATAGAGTTATGGAGATTGATTATGGTTTGCTCTTCCTCAAGCGTAAAATTTCCTCTTTTGACATCCGGCCTCAGGTAATTAATCCACCTCAATCGACAACTCTTTCCACATCGCAACAGGCCTGCAACAGAACAAGTTAGCAAATCCGTTCTTTTTCTTGTCAACAAATACTAAATTACGTGCCTAATGTTAAGTCCATAATCTTACCGGCTTGTTTAGGGAGAGCACGCCAGTTGGTGTGGCCATGGTTTCGAACGAACTCTATAAGCCTCAAGTCCTCAGCAGGGCTCCATGGTCCCTTCTTCACCTTGGTCTTGTCACAGCAAGGTGCTCTGCCTTTACCCATATCAATTACTCAACTTTAACTCCTATGAGATGATGATAAAATGTTTCTGAGAACTAATGACAAACAAATTATAAAATTGAAGATACAAAAAAGTTTCAAGTACAACTAATCCTCTACCCTTCGCAGTCACCTTACATGGTGGAATCTTTCATCACTTCACCTCACCTGCATATATATAGGCTTTGTCAAGTATGAGAGTCTTGTGATTTGGTAATTGTACCAGGGACATTTACTTATTTTATTAGTCACATTGTGACATATACTTGCTTAGTATAAAACTAGTATTAGAGTAGACAAAAAGATCATGAGCGCATGGTTTTTCAATATTATTTGACATTTTATACATGAGTTTACGAGAAGTCCAAAAGTATAAATTGGATTCAATTCCAAATAATTATTCAGAACACCAAAAAAAAGATAAGTGTTAACTTAGAAGCGCACTAATTGAAGTTATGTTCCGAAGTGGAATACTTAATAGTACTTGGTCCGAGTAGAATTGTAGTGTGAAATTAGAAGGCAAGTCCAAATATAGTAGTGTGAGTAGCAGCAGATATTTTGGACCGAATCAACTAAGCAAGATTATAATGGAGAAGTAAACAAAGGAGGGAAGACATGAAAATTCTCCATCTCCACTAGAGTGATCAGACGACAAGGTAAATGGGGTCAGACCACTCGTTGTGCCGACCGAGTCGTGCAGCGGTCGCGTGGGACGACCGCCCG
>JAYMSR010000394.1:0-14613 GCA_036897825.1 Plantago rigida
CGACGGATCGGAGTTTACTTGGATCTCTGCCTCATCTTTCGGCGCTTCCTCTTCAACCTCCTCATACGCTTCTTCTTCCACTTGGCCCTCATGATGAACGATGTTGGTGATGAAATGCGACTGCTACCGAAATGAAAGTCATATGACACTACAGTATAAAGATAAACAGTTTAATTACCGTATAATATCAGTAGTTAAGGAAAAACATACTGTGTCATTTCTAGAAGTAGCAACACATTGTCTCTTTTCTATAACCAAATTTCCTTCTAACCTCTCTTCAAGGTCAAATTGTACATATTCTGACTGACCGGATGTACTTCCTCCGTTGTAGGGACCATATGTTGGTCATTAAGTTTGATCATTTCTAACAGAGCTTGAATTGTTTATTCCTTAGCACAGAGCTCCTGGAATACCATCAAACTGCAACGAGAACGCATAATTCGATCAAGAATCTTACAGCTATTAGCATATCAGGGAAAAAAAGAAGATAATTCTCTAATTGTCACAATGGTCTCAACTCAACTTAACAGGATGCATAGCTATTGACCAATGAAACAATCAGCTATTCCAAAGGGCAAGCATAAAATAGAATGAATAAAGGTGGAGTAACTAACCGCTGTAGAAGCGCTCGTGGATTGTATGGGAAGAGATTCTTTTGGTTAAGGCTATCGATTGATGCTCTTAGTGAAACCAAGCAATTCCTAGCAGCTAAGAATGGTAGTCTAGAATCTCTGCACAGCATACTGTCAAATGCATTATCTTCTGAGCATGATGTTTCACCGAAATCTGAACCTTCTGCTGAAAGTTTTTGCCTCTTCGAACTTGATTGTCCTGAAGCTTCTTCCACTCCCGGAAATTCAAGAAATAAGTTCCATGAATTGCAAATGATACGCAGTGACCTAGAGAGAATCATGTAAATCAAAACTCAAAATTCGGTAATTAACTAGGTGCAATTCTAAAGTTGAATCAATGCTGAAGCTTTTGATGATTACCTCATAAGGTATTCAGCACAGCTGGATCCAGTATCATTTGAAATGAGGTAGTCCAAAAGCACTTGATGATCATAGAGTATCTGAAAAAGTGCAAAATCCTTTACCAGAGATGCAATTAATATATTAAGTAAAACATCAAAGTTAAAAAAGTACATGAGATGATCATGCTCAGTTCATATTAATTACTTAATCTTTTTTAGATTTATCCCTTTAGTAGAAACAGTTATTTTACCTCCGCAAGAAATATATGAAAGACATTGACGGGACTGAACAAGTCAGAAGCGAGTACGTCATGATTTACTTCACAAGGAGGATCACCCTCATGAACCCTACAGAGAGATACATATATTCCTCATTAGTCATGAGCAAGATTAATTTCTACCAAATCTACAAATCTACAGCACAGATTTAATTCGAACTTACTGGTGTTTTGGAGGAAATTTAACATGAAGCAGTTGCAAGAGCATGTCAAACAGGATATCATCCTATATATTAAAACAAACGGTGAATGAGTACAGGTATACTAGAAATTCTCTCGGGAAAAAGGTATATACTAGATCAAAGCAATAAATAGTAATATATCTGCTTAAACTCATCACACTTGCTAACATCAATTTGTGTGGAAGGCCAGTAAGTTGTAAACAGAGACATATTCGACAAGTACATAAAGCATGCCATCGATTCCAATAATACAGTAAATACATTTAGTTAACCACAATTACAGTTGAGCTTTAGTAAATGAGACAAACCTCGTGTACAAACAAATGCAGGAAAGATGAGGTGAATCTCACACATTGTTGAAAGTACAACTCATGTCTCATATTTGTTTTAGGAGGGACATGAGCTCGAAGCCACTTATGGAGCTCTGTCATACCTTTACCTCGATTACAACATTCTGCTGAATCAAGCTTCTTGTCGGAGGCGGAATAGCGGTTCAAATTTTCATCCCTGTTTTTGTTAACACTGATTAAATGTAAGGAGCACCTTACAAAGAGAAAAACAGCCAGCCTTTGCAAATGGCGCCCCGACATATTTTGTTCTCCGAGATCTTTACAACTCGTGCAGAATGACAAGTCTTCCAGTGAGCTACACTGCGCAATATCCACATCAGGAAGAGGTTGCAATAATAGATCTTCAAAGTACTTGCGGAGTATATGCAGCCATGACAAGGCAATATCATCTCCAATTTGAATACGAGAACTAAGCTTAACCATGAGCATCTGCGAATTTTATTGGATCAGAGACTCAGTCATGCTGGCTGATCCTTTACATAGTAACCAGCAAAAGAAATAAAATAACAATTGGCAAAATAAAATTATATCAGCATATCTACAGCCATATACACATTCCACAGTACAGCTCTTATTAATATCTTATCTAATATCCTTCCATATATGCAGAAAATTAAATAAAGACTTACCAGCATTTTATGTCTGACATAATGAAAAATGCGGACATGATGAGGCCTTTGAAGCTCGGCATGGGACCAGGCTACAAGTACTGGAACTACACTGATAATTTTGTGAGTAGCTCGGTAAAAGTCCTCTCCACTTTCAAAAGAACTACTAAGCCCCACAAAAGAGCAGAGAAACTTAGTGAGTTGCCCAAAAAACAATTTCATGTCTCTTGATCGGGCCACCTTTGTGATAAGTAAAACATCTCCAGCCGACCCATCGATATCCTCACCAGTACAAGAAACACGAGTCTCACCCAGAAGATCCCACGGTACATTTGAAATTAAAGAACTGATAGAATCTAGGTACACTTTCACAATACCTTCATCAATGTCTCGCTTGATATATTTTTGTATTCCACATAAAACTTGGATAATCTCTGTTACCACTGACCAGTTTGCACATTTCAAATTTTGGTTCAAGAAACTTTTGGAAACTGATGAATCGTAATATGAATATCTGGTTTTCAATACATCACAAACTGTTGATGACAAATTGTTACAGATTGCCACTTCCAGGCACAAGCACAAGAAATGTATGAAATCATCCCAACCTCTCTCCTGAAACAAGAAAATACTATTACCAAATAGATAAAACTTGATCATTCGCATAATTGGTGAAAAAGCCTTGGGACCTACTGATGCAACCAAAAGTTGAGAAATGGCCACGAAAATATTGACCACCAAGTGCTGAGCATATCTATTGTTGACGGGTAGCAAAGAAATCTGCAAACAAACAAACAAAATTACGGCACATAAAAATATTTTGTCAGTCCTAAGTTTATTAAAATAGCAGAAAAAAACAATAATTTGTCAGATTTGAGATGCTCTAGCTGTCTGCAATCAAAATGAAGGCACACAGGAACCTAACATATCAGCTTTAATTAAGCCACGGTGAACACAGAACAGGATAAATAAAAGTGTATACATAAGTTCCCTAGAAATGTGGATGAAACAGCACAAACATTCTTGATCACCCGCAATTGTATTAACGTAGGTCAAAGGTTAAGAAAGATAATCCTGGTTAATCTTATACAATAAATTTGATCATCCAGCTGTGTTTTTCTCTTTTCTTTTCTTTTCTTTTCTTTTTTTTTTTCGATAAATGAGCTGGTTACCTATACGGATGGTTTGCGATTATTAACTTTCCAAAACAATAGACATAAGCGAAACTGGTGCACAACATCTGTTCAGGTAGACATGTCCATCAAAATTACAAAGACAGTGTACAGCTCTGAATAACTACACATGTGTGCATGAGATGAGAGTAATGCTTTACCAAGTCGCTGATGATTTTAGCCAAACAATTGCGATCTTCCAAAGGAGAAATTGTAGCAGCTGATTCATCCCTCTTATCTCCCAGTTCTTCTAATACCACCTGTAATTATTGAACGAAACACATCAATTCTATCCGTGCTACAACCGTGGGTTAAATATTGTTTTAGAAGTATGTTCCAGGCTAATAAAGACTGAAACTTTTCAGACATTTCTCAAATGTTTTGTAATGTTTTCAAAACATAATTTGAAGTTCATGAAATAGACAAAAAGCTTCAGGCATTTAGAAAGTACACATTTTTTCCATATTGGTAGAGTGAAAGAACTCATATTTGTGTGTTTCGGTTGAAAACTATCAAGAATTTAATCAATGCTACAACAACAATACCGATACACAAACTGATATGGAACGAATTCGACAATCGAAGAGTTGGACCAGGCTCGTTTATTTCGAAGCCACTTTCGAGTTTTCGTCTTCAGTTCTTCACTAACCTCATGAGAATGTTCTAATTCTTGAGTCCAGTACTTGAGTTGCCTAAGCACCTAAAAACACAAAAAGGAAGAATCTTTACGAAAAATGAATAGTAATTTGTAAACCCTGAAAGCAATAAGAAGAGTTGCTAACCTGAGAGAGTGATGTCAATAGGTCCTTTTCGAGTTCTTGAGGTAACATTTCGATAGAAACTGCCTATAAAATTGTTGGAAATAAGAAATGAATCAATCGAATAGAGAATGAAAAGAGTGAGAAAGAAGGGTAATGGAGTTCAGGAATGGTTAGTGGTTACCCAGAAGGGGCGGAGAGAGGCGTCTAGCAGGTGGCAGAGGCGTAGGTATCCAGGCCATTGCTTCATTCTCCGGTTACCAAAAAAGAAGCATACAGGATGTTTTCAGAGAACTATCGATATTTATAATTTTGCCCCAAAAGTTTGGTACAAGTCCAAGGGACAGATGTTAAATGGGTCAACTTGGTACCGTTCAGTCCGCTCCACGACGGTTCCACTTCCAATCCATATAGCTATCAGCATATCACGGTCCCTTTTAACATTTTGCAGATCCGGATTTGATTTGACCCGATCACTAGTTTGTTTGTTTATTTGTTTGAAATTACTAGTTCAAATAAAATTACGAAATAACAGAGTTACAACACGAGTTCGAAGCAGTTACAGTACGAGAAAAGTAAAAATAAACATTTTGTTTAACAAAAGATTCTATCCAACTAGGACAAGTATCCCAAATAAACGCCACTTTGCTTGGTTTCTTCTTCAAAAGATCTTGGAAATTCTTGTGTAGAGGTCCGCTACCATATTTTGCAAGGGCATCTGCAGGTTGGTTTGCTTCCCGATAGACAAAAGTAACCCTGACATCCTGGAACTGTGAAATAAGATCGTCAATATCCCAAAAGAGGATCTCATGCTGCTGAGCTGGTATGTCCCGTTAATACAACAAATAGCAAAGTGAGAGTCTGATTGTATAACCACATAATCTAAATTTAATGTTCGACCCATCTGAAGTCCTAGCCGAATGGCCCAAAATTCTGTTGTATTATTATCAGTGATACCAATGTGGCTGGCGGTCGCTCTAATGAAGCTGCCCGAATGGTTTCGAAGGATACAACCAATACCGGCATGACCCGGGTTACCTAGAGTTGAACCATCCGTATTAATGCTTGTGAAATGGAGAGGAGGAGGGTTCCACTTAAACAGAATTGTAGAGGAAGAAAGAGGTTAGAAGTTGAGGAAGGAAATTTGGTAAAAACATCCTTTTGGAGGTTCGACAAACGAATATTGAATTTATAAAGATCAATTTTTTCCTGTCGAAAAATCAGGTAATTTCTAGTGGTCCAGATTAGCCAACAACAATTGAGAAAGAGAATTTGTTGAGGGCTATTGAAATGGAGCAAATATAAGATTGACGCGATAGAAGAGGCTAGGACTCATTAGTTAAGTTGGAAGGAGCATAACGTTTCCTGATTTCCAAAAAAGCTGGGCAAGTAAAAAGAAGATGATTTAAAGTTTCAGGCTCCTGCTGACAACATTGGCAGTAATAGTAGGGGATTTGTTGTTGTTTATCTAAGCGGGCTGCCGTTGGTAGCCTGTCATGTAAACTTAGCCAAGTGAAGAAGCGTACCTTTGGTGTTGTGTGTAAGGCCCAGATACGCATCCATGGCCAATTACCAAGAATTTTGCTTAATCAAGAGGTTGTAAGCGCTTTTCAAAGTGAACTCACCTGAAGTGGAGTATTTCCAAACCAGGTTATCCTCCTATGTATGTGAGTGGTATGTTATCCACTAAACTTGGATGATATGTTAGTCACCACTATGTTAGTAGATTTTAGGACAATGTGATTGGTATGTTAGCCACTATATGTGATTGGTATGTTAGCCACTGAATTTGGATGATATGTTAATCAACATTGAATATATTCTGTTGTGTTATCTTATTAAATGGATGTCTCGGTTAGCGTTATATCATTTGGCTGTTGTGTGGAATTGGAAATGTAGAAAACTTACTACATTCCCAACCGATTGCTCCCCCAGATATGGCCTGCATTCGATACGCTGGGGTCAGATTTGTATAAGCATATGGTTAACAATTTGAAAAGAAAGGGCGTTAGGCCAGCATGGTGTGGACCGAAGGAGTGGGCGCTTTGGCAGGCCCTCTGGTAGCGTGCTGATGTAAAGCAGATTGCGGACCAGAACAAAGAGAACCGGCTGACTGAGCCGTCTGATGGTATCAGGGTGGCGAGGCACCACTATGGGTCTCGGGCTGTTGTTACAGATCGCATTAAATCGTTATGTGTAAATCTAATTTGTCAGTTTAGTCGAACATGTGTTGTTTGTTTAATTTCTACACCTTTAATGAGTTGCTAGCTAAATGTTTGCATTTATACATTCTTCAGGTGTCGGCCGGGGAGGAGAAGAGCGCACTGGTGCTCTTTAAAAGTGCCAAGCTGAAGAACGGGAGACGGGTTAACAGCAAGTCCGAGGCTAATGCGGTACGCTAATTTTGGTTAAAGTTCATATTTGTGTAGTACAAGTTATTTTGAAACAACTGTAACTCATGATATATGCACTTTACGATTTCAGGCTGAGGTGGAGAGGTAGCTCGCCGATGCGGGTGAGGAGCTGACAATTGAACAACAAAACAACATCTTATTAGCCGTCAACCCAATGGACAACAAAGATCGAGTATATGGATTGGGGAGTTTCAGCTTTGTGGTGACTACTCCTAGCTACCCAACATCCCAGCAATCTAGAAATCCGGTTTTCACACAGAAGCAAGTCGCGAAGATAGTGCAGTCATAGGTTGCGCACAGGTGGAGTCACAGGCACAAGCACGGGCACAGGCGGAGGAACACCGGCAGCAGCTGGAGTGTTAGCTAGACAACAACTGGAGGATACCCAGTGTTTTCAGCAACAGATGCAGCCTTTCATGTCCGGATTCCATCACCAGCCACCCCCGCCCGATAGTTAGGTTTGGACTTATGTTTTTCTGACTTCTTACTTTAAATTTTATGTACGGATATATTTCATTTCATTATTTTGTCGAATGATTTCTGTTTAACTAAAACAATTTCATTATTCTTGATTTACTATCGGACATTTTATCAAAATAAAACATGTGAAATATGAAAATAGGTATCAAAATTAAAAATCTGGAAATTTAGCGACGGATAACGAATATGTCGTTAAACAGTGACGGAATCCGTCGCTAATTTTATCACTAATTAGCGACGGCTAAGCTATTCGTCGCTAAGTGGCGACGAGATTAGCGACGGATAGGGCTTTTTTCTTTTTTTTAAAAAGGAAAATACGTTTTTTTAGCGACGGATAACATTCGTCTCTAAAAAGTCAATAGTCTATTTGTCGCTACATCCGTCGTTATTTAGAGATGGATAACCTATCCGTCCTTATAATCATTGTGACGAAGAAAATGACGACGCCATTTTTATCCGGCGCTAAGTCCGTCGTTAGATGCTTAGCGACGAATCGTTGCTTGTTTAGCGATGGGTAGACCCGTCGCCAAACAGTAGATTTCTTGTAGTGCTTGCTGAAACTTAATTGGTATAAAAACCAGCATAGTTCGTTCGAGATTTCTATGGTCGGACAAGTCGTCGCCCTAACACTGAGAGAAATTTAACGTCCATAATCTTTTATCAAGTGAAAAGGATGAAAAACCCGACTATGTATTTAAAATTCCAAATATACCATCGATAGTATTCAAACACATATTCATATGATATAATACTTTAAGCGCGTGCAAAATTTCAAAATTATATTCATAGAAAAATAATTATTTTACAAATCAAAGACCTAGTTTCCGGTATTACATTCCACAATCAACATTTTTCATGCACACCCATATTTCCCAAAACTTCTTCTGACAAATAAAAAAATGACGTATATTCAAACTTAAACTTTTCACGAAATACCTTGACGTATGCCTATATAATTCATATTCTGGTTCAGGTCCGTTTGCAAGCTATAGCGAAGATAAACGACGATCAACATTTCACAAATTTACAAATCTAACGTGAAATCAACAACAATAGAATCATCACAACAGACTTTAAAGGCTCTAAATCTGAAAATCATAAAACAATTTCTATTTTTCTCTGCAAAACCCTAGTACACGATATGTATATATCTTATTCACTTTATTTTTTCGATAGTTGGAGTATTAAGTGAAACATGTATTGCAAAAAGTTTCTCTTTTTTTTTTAAAACTGATTATATAACAACAAAAAAACTCTAGTGTATCTAAAACTCGAAACACAAACATTTATAGTATTCAAACCTAAGATAAAGTTAAATAAGCGCGTCCGTATATACTTTGAAATGCTAATTCCATATTCCGGTTGAGGTCCGTTTGCAAGAATAATTGTAAATGTGACAAAAGTAGAAAAATCACATAAAACAGTAGATTGGATTTCTATTTTTTCCTCTAAACCCTAGTACCCTCTAAGCCTATATATATATATGTCTGTCAGTCCGTCCATTTGGTACAGCAGCCCATATCCTTCATTTTCAGGTCACCAGCTTGTGGAGAAATTCTCTCTTGCGCTGTAGGTTGTTCTTCTCTCAACTTTCAAAGCTTTTTTATTTCCATTTCGATTTTTTTTCCTTTGATGATGATGATTATCCTTTAGAATTTCAAAATGGTTTTGTAGAACACCATATTTTTCCGATCTGTTCTTATCTATCTACGGTTACATACCCTTTTTAAGATTTTCTTAGTCTTCGAATGTTCGATTTACAAATTCAATTTCAGAGTTTAGATGTTCAAATCATGCTTATTCAATTGATCGAAATCCAATAGTTGTAGAACTGGTAACATTGGTTTGTCTGTTCTCAGATTTTTTGAATTTAACATCGCAATTTAATTTCAATATTTGAGATTTAAAAATTGTCTTTGTTTGATTCCTGATTTGCTTGCTAAAGGTGTCGGGTGGTGGGAGCGTTTGATAAGATTTTATTGCTCTTTGATTAGATATGTGTACAACATTGTTGATATTGCCTTTTGGTGTAGTGCATGTGTAATTTTAAAATTATGATGTGCGCGCCAATTTCCCGCACATTGTCTAATTTGTTATCAATGAATGAGTTCTCATGTCGCGTTAGCATGATTAGGATGGTCTCAAGTGATGTACTCTAATCTTAGAATTATTTTCCAAATTTATACTTTACTTCTGTGTTTTTCGTGATTGGAAAGATTTAACAGTTTTTTGTTGATTTCTGATATAGTGTAATCATGTACATTTGATCTAATTGTGTAATTAATTGTTCCCTTTTGATGATCAGGTAGTGAGATGAGATGGAGTTTCTGATTCATTTATCAGGTCATCAATTTGTCCTATTCGGTCCACAACAGTGTAAGGAATCACATGACCACCGAGATGATAAACCGAGCGAGTACTTTGGATGAATGAACAATGCGAACAAGATGATATACCAACGAATGATTGGGTCTGCCAACGCAAACTCGACATCAACACTCTTCTTAATCATCAAAATTTGATGCTAATGATTATCGGCGATGATGTTGATGATTACCTATAGAGTCATGATGATGATGATTGTTAATTATGAAGGTGATGATGATTACCTATAGGCCTGGAAGCTCTCAAAGGGCCTGGTTCTCATATTTGCAGCTGAAGTGGTGATATTTTCAGCGCTTGAAGACATTGGTACATTTGATCTTCTCTTCTTTGGTGGGAGATGTTCTTTTGATGGATGTACATGATCTTCTTCCCAAGCTGATTAAGAAAATCTTCTTCCCAGGCTGATTTATGTGATTAAGAAATTTTCTTCCCAGGCTGCAACAAAAAGGAACATATGACTATGAGATGATCTTCCGAGCTACATAGTACTTCAAAGATCAAGGCAAACAAGATTATTAACAACGAAAGGCCATTTCTTCATTAACTGTTTTGTATTATTAGTGAATGATAGGAAACATTTCTTCATCAACACTTTAGTATTATTAGTGAATTGTATCTTTTGGATTAATTTGATATTGCAAATCTAAATGTTAGTCTTATTCCATCCAAGATCCTTCTTTTCCTTTTCTAGCTTCTCATGAATTATGACTCTTGTCGGATTTTATTTCTCAATTACTTTTGTGATGCAAACTTGTTACTTCGGAAATTCTGCCAGAGATAAAGGAACAGCTACAACACAACTCTTCCGGTAATTTTTTTTCTTAACTCATCTATAACCAAGTAATGTTCTCCATGTACATATGACGCATGAGGCATTACATTTAGTACACTTTTCTTCAATTTGACAAATGGGAATGTTTTTGTTCAACTTGATATTCTGGCATATGCTCCTGTCCTTCAAGATATGAATATTCAAAATCAGTTTGAACCTCAGATTAAATTACTCACAAAATTGCATATCGATGACAGGAAAATGCTCTCTTGTAGTTTCACATTTGCGTGTCTGATCAACTGTGATGGCCATGGATTCTTGTGAGTTGGACGGACAGATGATCAATTACTCTATTGTTCTATCAGGGGACATTCTTTTAATAAAGCTATATTTATTCTGATGTGTTTGGAACTTGCTCTAGTTGAATTGCAGTTGAAATTTTCTGTATTACTCCTCATTACAGTTCAGCAAAGCCAGCTTTTTTGGGCAACTCTTACCGAAATTACGGTCAAATTGCACTACTAAGAATAGGTTGGTAGATTTTTGGGTTGGAAAAATTATCATCCTAAATTATCCCAAGTTTTAGAGGTTTAAATGTATTGACAACCCTACTCATACCACAATGTTTACATCTATTTTTATTAGAACAATTTTTTGACAGCTCACTTGAAATATTTCTAATACATGTGCGAATGTGTATAAAGTGTGTGAGAACGTACATGTATTGATTTGTGAGCCAGTAAATCACTTGAACAACCCAAACTATTTCGGTCTTGGAAAAGTATAGAAAAGTCAAGGTGTTTTTTTGTTTTTTGCGGTTTTAACAGTCTGACCGGCCGAGTTTCTTAAAAAACCGCCGAGACACATTTTTCATTATGCTTTTCATAGGTTATGTTATGTTTTAAGTTTTTAGCATTGAAAGTTTCAGTTACAGTTTTAACATATTTTGTTATTGTTTTAAGATATGGTGTGATGGTTTTAATGTGTCAGTATTGTATGTTGCAATTATAGTTTTAACCTCTCTTGTTAATTTTTAAAGATATGGTGTAATGGTTTTAAGGAGCCATGATAGTCTTAAAATGGCTTGTTATAGTTTCAAGTGTCAATCTAATATCATTAAACCACCATCAAATAATTCTAAAAGTTTGAGGGATGTCATTAAAACATCAATAACAAGCTGCAAATAAGTTACTTGAAACATTCAGTCATTACAATATTGAAACAATCATACAAAGGTTTTAAAACATATATTCTCATAGGAAAACAATTACAATAACGTTCATTCATTCGGTATTTTTTTATACAAATACAAACTGAATTGTCAAAATATATCTTTTTTTATTAAACTTGTTGGTGAACTTCGACTTCCTGCCTTTTGTTGCTTGTGCTTGTTTAATATTGCAGTGACACCTTTGAGAGAACTATTATCAAACATGTGTCATCATTAGCACCTGCTTAAAACATTCACAAACTGTGTCAAAATCATAACAACTCTTATCAAAACCATCACATTGGTGCTTAAAAACAAAGAAAGGACGTGCAACACATGCTAAAAACAATAACATTGATGTTTAAAACCATAACAGCGCATCTTAAAATTATAACAAATCAGAAACATGTAACACAAGCTAAAAACAGTAACGTTGATACATAAAACCATAATTGTGTCTCTTAAAACTATGGCAAAACATTTAAAAAAACATCAAATCATAAATATTTCTCAGAAGTTAAAACACTCACGTTGATGCTAAAAACTACAACAATAGATCTTAATGTTGGAATTTTAGCTAACCAAGGAGGTTTGTCCATGACTTTGCACTTCAACCTAATGGGCCCCACACGTCGAAAATGAAGTTTCTCGAACGTGTATAATCTACTAAAATAGTACATGACACTTGAACAAGAATTACTAAAATTTATTAAATGGTGAAAGAGTAATTAAAACTCAAAGTGTGTTGATGATGTATTAATAATGAAAAATCAAGAGTTGGTGTGTGAAGAGTCCTACATAGCTAAGCTTAAGAAGGAAGGAATAGCAAAATATACGTGATATTTTGCCTATAGGTTTTGGGTGTTGGGAAAATGTGGAAATAATTGAAAAGGTGTAAATTTGGGGCAAATGGCTCTAACGGATGTAGAATTTTTGGAAAAATGTGGAATAATTGAAAAGGTGTAAATTTGGGGGAAATGGCTCCAACGGATGTAGAACTCGTGACCTCTTAGTTAAGAAACATGAGTTTCACCACTAAAACATTGCAACCTTCCATGAAAGGTTATGCAGCGCATGCTTTAGATATCTTCTGGCGTAGAAGGCTATTTATCCAACAATTGCACCTTTTCTTCCATAACTTTTCATAACTATAAATAGACCCTCCCAAAGTTCAGGTTTGGAAGTACAAAAATCCAATTTTTCCCTTCTTCTTCTCTACTTTCTATAAAGCATGTCTCTTCCATATTGCAGTAGTCCATTCGAGTTAGTGAATTCAAGTGCTGGTACACTAACTCACCTGTAGTTCCATCTTGGGACACTATTTGCTATCTAACCGTAGGCATCAGAGCGGCGCAAATAAAGTTAAGGACCGAGGGTCAGCCCTCTACTTAGCAGTATACATATTTGCTCTGTTCTTGTGCTTTGTTCCAGTGAACCCTTTTCGATGCACTAGCCCGCAGATATACAAATTAACCAACACTTAAAACTATATTATCTGCGCTAAAAATAATAACAGGTAAAAATACTCAACATAAGCTAAATATAGTAACATTAATGGTTAAAACCATAACAACGCATCTTAAATCAATAACAATGCCTCTTAAAACTATAACAAAGCACGAACATGCAACACAAGCTAAAAACAGTAACATAGATGCTAAAAACCATAACAGTGCAACTTCAAACTATAACAATGCCTCTTAAAGCTATAGCAAAGCATTTGTAAAAAATCAAATTATAAATATTTCACTAGAGGTTAAAAATACTAATGTTGCAGCTTAAAACTATAATAATAGGTCTTTAAAGTTTAACATATGCGCTAAAACAATAACAGGCAGAAATATTCAACACAAGCTAAAACTATAGCAATGATGCTTAAAGCTATAACACTAGCTCTTAAAACCATAACAAAGCACGACATTGCGAAATTCAATTTTCAATTTTACGAATTTCAGATCTGAAATCATATCTGGAAACATCATATTGTAAAATCAACGAAAAACAAAAAATAAAATGTCAAATTTCACTTCCAATTGGGATTTTAACAATAAAAATGAGATGGATTTGTTGATTTGAACATTTTAGCAACTGAATCTGAAAATCCAGTTGAAATCCAGCAAGATCCGGCAGAAATCCGGAGGGAGGGGGTGGGAGGGAGGGAGGGAGTGGTGGTACGATTTGATTGCCGCCGTGTTGGAGAACCATAATTTTCGGCGGTGGTTCCGACGGAGGATATGGAGTGAGTGATGAGAAAGCGAGAGAGATAGTGTATGAATGTTTCTCTCACTAAGGCTTTTGTATATAAAGAAAGATGGTTGAGTGGTGTGACTTTTGTGAGAGAGTGTGTTGTTATTTGGGGTATTTATATAAAAACTACTGATTAGTGTGTAAATGTTTCTGACCGATTCTTTATTGTGAAAACCAAATTTTATTATAAATTAGAAAAAAATTCTCTCTTACTATACTTAATTAATCTCTTCTCAACTTCATGGCGCTGGCCCAAGTAGTAAACCAACCCATCTACTTCTTGCCCTGACATAGATGGGAGGCTTTAAACAGATTGCATTTTGCAAAATTGGGGTCCAGCCCAATAAATCATTTTGCTATGGTTAACAAAGAGCCCAAAACCAAACGGTCACTAATTAACACTCGGTCATCATTTTACTACTACTCTCCCTCTGTTTGATGATAACTTTCATACTAGTTATACGTGTAAATTTAGATGAAAATTTAAAATAATAATAAAATATGAATAAATTGGGGAATAAGTGTCATTTGTTGAGTATGAGGTAGCTTCATTTATAAATTAGTTTTGTAGATGATTAAATATGGTAAATATATAAAGTTTTGATATGTATACTAATTCATGCCTGTAGTCACTAATCATTCACTCTGCTTACAATTTTGAATAAGTCTCATGAGATATGGTTAATAGATAATTTATATAGAGGCGGACCTACACTGTCAAGAAAATCATTAATATTATTAATCAAAATGTCTATGTTCACAACATTGGTATTTTTTTCTTATT
>JAYMSR010000395.1:0-14609 GCA_036897825.1 Plantago rigida
CAAATGATTCCTCTACGAACGAGTAGCAAAGTTTACAAATAGAAATGAAATAAAATAGAAAAAAAATCCATCTTTTGACCTTATATTATAACAGTTTCGTTTTTGTTATTTTAGTTGTAATCGTCATATTTTGATACATTTTATTTTATGTTTGTTTAATTTTGATACTTCGTCAGTTAAAATTAATTAAACCGTCAATTTTATGTCAAGTCGACGTGTGATCTAGAGAAACTGATAAACTTTGGGCAAAACTCCTTTTTCCCAAATAAAATAGAAATAATGCCAAACCAACTATGCCATTCACAGCACAGCAAGAAGGGAAACAATGCCACCAGCAGCAGCCATAGCAGCAACTCATTCCTCGCCCCTCCCATCCTAAACCCACGCGCCACCGCCACTTCACCATCAAAATGTCATCGAACAACAACAAATTAAACCCCATAACAACAGTGACAAAGCTCCTATGGGGCCAATCTCTCCCACCCAACCTCCTCATCTCCACCGCCCGTTTCGCCTGGACCACCACCTGGCAGCTCATGATGTCTCAGCTCGCCCCTTCCGATTCCACCGGCCGCTACACGCGCCCCTCTTCCCAATTCCGCACCTCCTCTCCTCCACCCCTCTCCAACCTCCACCTCTACGTCGGGTTACCCTGCCCCTGGGCCCACCGTACCCTAATCGTACGCGCTCTCAAAGGCCTCGACGACTCGATTCCCGTCTCGATCGCCTCACCGGGAGCTGACGGCGCGTGGGGTTTTCTAACAAGCTTGAATTCTAACGGTGATGATACGATTGGGCCGAGTGAGGACAAGGCGAACGGGTGTAAGACGATGAAGGAGGTTTATGGTTTGCGAAAAGGGGGGTATAGTGGGAGGTGTACTGTGCCGATGCTCTGGGATGTGGATAGGAAGGAAGTGGTTTGTAATGAGAGTTATGATATTATTCAGATGTTTAATTCCGGGTTTAATCGGGTCGCTGCTAATCCTGGTTTGGACCTTGCTCCTGATGAGTTGAGGGAGAAGATTGATGAGTGGAATAGGATGATCTATCCGAATGTCAACAATGGTGTTTATAGGTAGGAAAGGATTGATTTAGGGGGGGGGTTGCTGGAGCATATTTGGTAAATGGTACTCCAAGTAATGGATTTTGAATGTGTTTTTGTGTAGGTGTGGATTTGCGCAGAGTCAGGAGGCGTATGATAGTGCCGTGGATGAGCTGTTTGGTACTTTGGACATGGTGGATGAGCATTTGGGGAGCCATAGGTACTTGTGTGGCGATGCGTTGACGCTTGCGGATGTGTGTTTGTTTACGACGTTGATAAGGTTTGATCTTGTGTATAATGTTCTCTTCAAGTGCACCAAGAAGAAGCTCATTGAATATCCAAATCTTCATGGCTACACGAGGGATATTTATCAGGTATATGTGCTACCACTCGAGTGTTCTATACTAAATGTAGATGTGAATATATTCGTCGCACATTGTCTTTACAATTATGTGTCTTAGTATGCAAGCATGTAGACCAATCTCTGGGTTTTGATTGTGTGCCAATTTGAAGGCATGCTGATATGATTTCACTTTGTCCTTGAACAGATACCTAAAGTTGCAGAAACTTGCAATTTAGGAGCAATCATGGATGGATACTACAAGATACTATTTCCACTTAATCCAGGCAGCATACGACCGATCATTCCTTCAGGTTGCCAACATGAAATGCTCTCGAGACCCCACGGCAGAGAATCCTTGTCTGTTGTTCAAAACAACGTTGAGGCGCTAGTATAATAGAACCTACATACCCTCTGTAAATGCTATACTCCAATCTAGAGTACCACACATACATTGCTCAAGTAAATTTTACTGAATAGAAGAAGAAAGCTTTTCTTATTATGCTTGGAAAATCTTCTATGGAGTTCGATTAATTTGTGCCCTAAATTCAGTTATTCACTGGAACCTAAAAGGTGATAGATACGACTATGGCTTTCACAGAGACCCTGCTGTCATGTTTAGATTTTTTCTAACAGTCATGGCAGCATAGTGAATAGCAATAAAATTAAGAATACCTTTTAAGACAAATTAGGATGACGTAAAATAAGAAACCAATTCTACAATTCAGCATTTCTTTTTCCCACAAATTCTACAATCCATGAAATACAGTTTATGGCTCACCAGGTGTCTTGAGATTTAACAACAAAAAGAAGAAGAAAAAAGAATCTAACGTCTAAAAATACATGAAAAAGGCATGACACTACACATGATGGATCAATTAGCAGGTCGCCTGGAAGGTTTCAAGAGAATGGTGATAGATACATGGGAGGTTCCACGGCAATGAATTGATAAAATTACCATGAAAATTGTTTGCCTCAGACCTTTGCAAAGAGAAAGACATAAACCCAAATCAACTGAATAAATTGCAGCTTCTAACAGGTGACCTGAGTACTTGGTTCTAGTTCAGCGACCTGATGTTAGGACGGAGACCGCAGTTACAGAATGGTAACATTAGCATCGTCTTCTCGATCTAGATCCTAGTACAAAACAATCTGCTTGTTAGGATTTGGGAGCAGTGATAGTAGGCAACAAAGTAAACAAGTAATTCTTAGCATTTTAATATATACAAACCAAATCCTCATGCCGCCATGCCGAGGAAGTTATCACAAGTAACAATAAAAATGGATGAACAAGACTAGATACAGACACATGCCAAAATATTACTATAAACAAGTGACAAGCAGGTTAAAATTCTGGATTAAAACTGTTGATTTTTGGATTTGCTTTTCGTTGGTTATAGCATATGCCAGGAGATGAAACACAAAATCTAGGGAAGCCAAGTTTTCACGCATTCATATGATACTTCAGATCAGACATCCACACGAATCGTTCAAAATGTGCCCTCCTAAAAGAAGATGTTGAACTGTAGAACTTACTGCTACGCTTTATGTTGCGACAGTGCTTGCTGCCACAATGACAGCGGAATGCCTTAATAGGGTGGTCAACGTCATCAAAATCAATGCCATAATCCTACATCCATAACATAAAAACACATGAGAGACAATGGTGAGTTAAGTGTATATACTTCAGTGACCATCTTTTACTTGTTTAAGCGTGCCTGAGAATCATATCTTACTTATATCATAATGCGAATATAGAATAATAAAAAAGCAGAAGCAAGGTCACGAATAGTTTAAGCCAATTTTGGTCCGACACATAATATTTTCAGTGACACTACTAGCTTGCACGTGACATAATCGAAAAGGATATATTGCCTCTATTGGCATGCAAAAGGGAAACTAAATGCCAGTTCATTGTTGACAGGATAAAAGAATCTTGTAACCTTGCAGGCTAGAGAAGGAGTGGCTTTGATATTCACAGAATCAAAATCAAATTCCATAAGGAAATATAGAGGTAGAAGCTGTCTGGAACTGTGATGTGTATATGACGCAAAACCAATAAAAAATGGTTCTTACCCAAGTGAGTTCTTCCATGGCTTTCACTTTTCTCATAGTGAAGAAGGCAAGCTACATTTATAAACAATAGTAAAATAACAGTATGCATATATCTGATTCTTCTTGAGATTAACTGAGAAAACAAAAACAGGAAAATATATAGGATAATGTGTATGGCAATACATGGTAATAGTGATGATCAGGAGTCTCCACTTCCACTGGTATCTCCACCAAGGTAGAGTCGTAACACCTACCACCATTGCAAAAAGGATAAAAGTCAGGCAAGGGTCTATCCACTGGAAAGAGAATTTTCCCAATTTATGCAATTTTACTATAAATTCTGATGCACTGCCTACATGTGAGTCTGTCACGATAGATTAGATGCTTGAGAAAAAAGCTATTTGTACAAGGACTTGAAGAACATAGGATGGGGTGCAATTATAGTGAGCATCATCTTAATAATCAGTTTCACAGATGGAGAGGTAAGAAGCAGCAAAGTTTCAGGCAGATGATCATCACTAGTAAGGTAGTGTTTGCAAATCATCAGTTTCACCAATGTGAAATCCCTGTAAAACTCATATTGTAGTATGAGGAAATACCATATCCCCTGCCCAAGTATTTGGCATACTCGCCTAATTTATACCAATACGATATGGATTTTATAGGAAGGTAGTGATTGGAAAAGCTTTTACGAATTCATTTTGGATTGCATCTGCTAAAAGTTGAACAATAAGCAAAAAGTCAATAGTCTTTGATAATTGATATTTATAAATGTCTTGTAAAAGACTTGATTTTCTAAAATAATAGAAAAATTATCTCACATTAGTATAAATAAGGTGAGTGCGTCGTACAGTTTGGGTGAGAGGTATATGATTTTCTTCTATATTAGGAAAATCTTCACTTTTACAAGAATTTGGCTTGATATTTTGATTCAGAATCAGTTTAAAACTACAAAAGTAGAAGTTTTTTGTGTCATGTAAAATCAATTCAATCAATTGTATTTTAATTGAAAAGAAGTACCGACTGCTTAAAGCAGCTAGAAGTTGTTTCCCTGCTTCTGGCAGTTACCTTTTTTATGGAGAAGTTGTAAAATAACACAAAAATGCTACTTTTTCAATTTCAAAGCACAAAAGTACATTATTAAGCAAATGCAACATTCACTGACTACAGTCTATGATTATACCCTTTCGCGAAGTTCTCAGCCTGTGTTTCTAGCCGTGGTCTATGAATCTTTTCTTCCGCTAAGTTCCCAAATTTTTGAGGGTCAATTACATATTAGTGATATTCCCAAATCTTTCTTACTGATAAGTGACCTCTTCATATGAATCAGCATCTACTTGTGTATGTGACCATGATAACTTAATCAAATATAAAAATTACCATTTTACTTTAAATAAAACAAGCATAAATCAATTATATCTTCCTAAAACCGCGTTATTAATTTAAACCAATTTTTTTGCCACGATATTCTTGAGATGATTCATTCAGAATCTTCAATTCAACAACACAGATATAATAAGCATCAGTTCTTTAAAAAGCATCATTAGACTTGTAGAACCGACAAGCAGATTCAGGCCAGGCATCAATGAAATTCCATATGCATATTCGTATTTCAACATATAATTGGGTTAAGGATTCTAGAAGTGCAATTACACCAGTTATTTAGATGTAATTTGTAATAGTAATTTCGATTGAGTAATTACTTATCAAGCATCCTTTAGTTTATCAGACATCTTATTATTATGTCAGCAAGCATCGGGGATTAGGAGAGTTTGGACATTGGACTTCCACTCCAATTTCATGAAGTATCCTAGGATAGAGGTCATTTTGGTTTATCATATAATGTTGTGTATTATTTGCTAATGTAATTTTTTAACAAATTTACAGGCATCTTTTTTGTTAAATCTTGAAGTGTTATGCATTAGTGCACTGGACGACGATGTAAGATGCTTATTTTTCTACTTACTATTCAATTCCTGATGAGAGTGTGGATTTCATTTGGTTAGATATGCTATTGAGGAATATAGTAAATTAAGGAGAGGTATATTTTGGTTAATCTTACTAAAATTAACTAAAACTAATTTATAATAAAACAATTATGCATAACTTCTTCTGGATGACTGCCTTAGCTTACTAGATCAGCTCGTAGACTACAAGTTCCACTTTATCTATATAGGGAAGCTAACCAGGTGGCAGACATTTTGGCCAAGCGTGGATCTTATTATAATGACAAACTTTTGAAGTTTGAACACTGATGTAATAGATAGTTTCTGTAGTTTCCATGTTTGGGATATCTGTCCTCCTTGGTTATTATCGGCTGTAACTAAAGACATCTGTTGTTCCACCCCCCGAATTGTCACTACAACTAGGGAGATGGACAACACTACTACTATTTAACTCTTAATATAGTTTAGTTTACTTTTCAAAAAAAAAATGCAAGAAAGATTTGAGAGTTGCACTAATTTACTATTTAACTCTTAATTTATAATATTTCTTTTTTAGGGTTCTATCACCGGATATAGACAGAGATGATCCAGCCATAATTATGAGAAAATGATTAAAATAAACAATAAAGTAACTATCTTATAAGTTTAATAATCAACATTCAACTAAATTACCTGTGATTAATAAACCTTGAAACATTTCCGTAATAAGTAGCATCTAAACAAAGAGCATCCTCGTCCTTTAGGACTCCTTCTGCACACCAATCAGCATCTAAAAGCACCGGATATGAATGTTTCTCCCCTTCAGGCTTGTGGAGAACACGGTCAAAGAGCTCAGTGTTTGTTAAAACTTCTCCCACATACTCACAAACAAACGCACCTTTCGGCAATTCCTCTAGAGTACGTAAACCCCACCCTTTTCCTTCAGGTGTCATAAACACCTGGTGCCAAACAAAGCAGAAATGAGAAAAAAGTATTGCAATTATAACTTCAATGGCAAGGGAATGTGGCCAAAGCAGAACAAAAATCAACCATGACTTATTATTACCTGCAATCTGCGGCTTATTCCCCTCTGTACCACTCGATTGCCACATCGTTGATCACAACCACATTTCAACCAACATTCTTTTATAAACTTCCTCACAAGATGCCCTTTGCAGGGTTCAATAGTATCCTCATGTTTTGATCTTTCCAGTGGGCATTCCTTACAGAAAAACTGACAATGTTTCTTTGGATCACGATTCATGGAAATAGATTCTTTAAGAAGCTCCTCTTTAACCAGGCCATCTGCAGTATAAGCAAACTCGCCTCCAGTTTCGTATGAACACACACAAGGTGTCTCGAGCGAGAGACAATCCCCAGCACAGGTAGAACAGCAACTGTTATCTCCAATACGAGCAAGAGAGGCATTTACATGTGCATCTTGAAAAATTGCATTTTTTTGTATGTAATAGAAAGATGGAGGACTCTCATCATTGACATCATTTATCAGATTTATCACGACATTTTCTTGTCCCTTGGCTATGTCAACCACATCATGGGATGAACTTATCATTTCAGGGGTCTCCCGCGGCTTCTGAACAACCACTGAGCTCATAGGAGTTTGATCAGCACAAATCTCTTGCTTTGCTATTCCCGTTCCACTTTCATCAGCAGCAGCCACCTTTTTCAGCTTCGAGTCATCATCTGTTCCATTGCACTCTGAAGCACGTGCCCTCCTTGTGTAGATGACATCAGTATTGGACAGAGTATCGAATGATGCACTTGCAGCACCTGAAGCATTTGTTGCAGAAAATTTATTCAGTAAATCAATGGTATGAGTCACTCTATTCATAACTGTAACAAAGCATTCACAAATCCTTTTCTATAAGATTCGACACTTTAATATTCAGCTCCAGTTTTTTATGTGATCTGAGCTAGGAATCTTCCACCAATTTTAGAACTGCAGACGAGGTATATGGAAGTGAGACCTTCCAGGAACCAAGTTGCAGCTAAAAGAGATTTTGTAACTTTGAAGGGTAAGGAAGTACTCTGAGATTAAAAGGGCATTTACCTGAGGGCACTGCCAGTTTACCATCGTCTCTTGACTCATTTGAAGATTCGGTGCTATTAGTTGAATCTGGTTGACTCCCAGAGTGCATTGTTGGTATCAAACCATTATCTTCCCTTACTGTCCGGTTCTTACTCGCTGAACCACCTCCATTTACTGGATCTGTAAATTTTGTACTTGATCTTGAGATCAGATTTTATTACAAATTACAAAATTTCTATAATAACTTCAGCAGGGCAGTGTTGGAGATAAAAGATGACAAAAAAAATAAAAACAAGTAAATCAAATCGATGGCTGATCTTTTAACAGCTAATTTCATGACCTTCAGAAACAAACAGTAAGAACTACAGTTACATGCTTACAGCCCATGCATACGTACTTCACATATAAACAATAAAAAACTTGGAATATTTAGATGCCAGAAGAGGAGATTTCAATTATTTAATATTATTAACTATGAAAAACCAACTACATGAAGAAAAGTTTAGAAGCAAATAGACACTGCTCGACATCAGATTGGCACATGAATGACAAAGGGTAATGACGTGAATCTCCAGGTCAAGCTCAAATAATTAACAATTTGGGATATATGCATTGCCAAATAATAGACCATGAAGCAACACGTGCAGTGCATACAAAACGTTGTTCGGCCAGGAAAAAAGAAAACAAAATCAAACCTGTATGAGTGACAGAAATTGGAACCTCCGAGGACGGTATGTCATCAATTGTTGGCTCATCTTTCACCTCAACTAAAACAGGACAAGCAGCTGCCCTTTGTTTGGTGGATGAAACAATGCCAGGTTCAACTTTTGGTTCTTTAATGTGCAAGTCATGTGATGAACTCTCTGTAAGTGGCCTTTTCTTCTTGGAAGGAATTTGAGAAGAGGCGGGTCCCTTCCCTCTGTCTCTGAGCCTCATTCGATGAACAGTTGGAATGTATTCAGATCTTGATGGGGTATTTTGCTGACTTCTGCTCATACCACTGTGCTGGACAGAATCGCTTGTCTCCTGAATGATCAAAGGTTCATGAGTAACAGGTTGCTTACCTTTATCGTTGACTTGGGACTGACGTGTTGCAGACTGAGACTTCTCCCTTGTATCTTTAGCAACTGCCTCGGGTATATCAGAACCCTTTCCTCTGTCCCTGAGCCTCATTGGAGGAACAGAATTTTGCTGACTTTTGCTCATACCGTTGGGCTTGACAGAGTCACCTCTCCCCACAATAACTGAGGACTCGGCAGTAACACGTTGCTTTCCTTTACTGTTACCTATGGACTGGCATGTTGCAGATTCTGACTTAACACTTGTATTTTCAGCAACTGCCTCAGGTAATTGATCGGGCTCTTCTTTAGGCATGATTAGTTGAGTTATGGCCCTGCCAGTATTTGATGAATGGTTGGAGGACGTCTGCCCCTTCCGGTCCCTGGGTCGCAATCTTTTCAGAGGACGTTCCTGCGCTTCTTCCTCTGTCTCACCCCCATCCTGTGACATTGAGCCAGTATATAGTGATCAGATTGTAAAATCATTAACGGACAGAGATATTGACATTTAAAATACATAGGGCCCTAAAAGGGTTTTTAAAGCATGATTGCAATGAAGAAAGTTCACCTACTTCTTTACTCGCGATCTTCTTCGGGTGCTCTAC
Source organism: Plantago rigida (assembly GCA_036897825.1). Classification (NCBI taxonomy): domain Eukaryota; kingdom Viridiplantae; phylum Streptophyta; class Magnoliopsida; order Lamiales; family Plantaginaceae; genus Plantago; species Plantago rigida. The sequence continues at coordinate 9,076 of JAYMSR010000395.1, forward strand.
TGCCTGACATATGACAAAGATGGACACATCAGCACCTAAATACATCTTGTTATCCAATCTAACAACAGTACCATTAAGAAATTTATGTACAGCGCACAATTACAAAAGGACAACTTCAATATTCACATCAAGAGCTCGCACTGTCATACCTCACTTCTCTCAGACTGCTGCAGAGGTTCGGCTACCTGGAAAAAAACACTCGATGTCTTAGCATTTCAATCGAGAAATATTTGGCATCTGTTTGGGGTGGGGAGACTTGAATTGAAACAATGAAGTCAGGTTTCACCACAATGGTCTTACTTCCGTTTCCTCTGTCTCAAAGATAGCATCAGCAAGGGCCCTGTAGTTTTCAGCTTCAATAAGCTCCCAATTTTTATCATACAACTTCACCAACTTCTTTAAAACTGGCTTTATTTTATCTTCTGAGATCCCAAGATTCTTCATAGCATGAAAGGCATTTGCTATCTTAACTTTGGTTTCTTTGCTGCTCATGATGTCACCCTACAGCCAAAAAATTATCAGAAAGAATGCTAATACAAGCAATAGAAACAGTGTGTGTGAATCGTGTAAATAACCATGCAAGGAGCTCGTGTAAAGAAATATCACAAGTTATATGACACAATAAAAACAAAAATCACATAAAACATTACTGCCACTTCAAGATCATACAATGTAGTGATCTCACTAACCCCCTTAAGCAAACAGTACGGGTACTTACATCAAAGTAAGTAAAATGAACATTGTATGGAAAAGGACATATGACAAGCCAACTTGAAAAGTGCATACTATTGCATCCCACTTGAGAAGATCTTACTTCGATCAATAATTGCAGATATATGCATATTGTCAGAACATTACACCATATTCAATGAGACAATTTGCTTTCCTATGAAGAAAGTCGACAGGTAAAATGACAATGCAGAGTATTCCACTACATATTCAGAAATCCACACATACTTTCAGAACTCTCCATATCTCATGCTCTTGATAGCACAGGTAAAAGTGGGTGTACGAAGCTTGTTCAATATTACAAAATTAAACCCAGAAACCATTGAACTTATTATTGTCATTGACATAACACTTCAATCCCCTCGAGAAAAAACAGATGAATACTACGAACACTTTCAAAATCATGCCCCAGTTATTTGGCAGGATACCAATTTCTTGCCAGTAAATGATTAAGAATGTACATAATTTTCCAGAATCCGTATTAAACCTGACATAATTTAACTCGTAAAACCAAATGCTGAAATATATGACAGTATTTTAACTAGCTCATATAGAATCATAGAAGAACAAGGGACCAACTGGTGACACCAAGCCAATGCACACCACATCATTGAACTATTTCATAAACATATTAGAACTTTGAAGTAGTAATCAAAACCCCAGATCTAAATGAAATGCAAGAGAAGCTTGGAAAGACACAAGCTAATATGTCATACAAGTGGAAAATCAACTAAACATCATGGAAGAAGTGTATTCAATCAAAATATAATAAAATATCAAGTTAGTAATTAAAAAGCTTCACTGAAAAATTAATCAGATTTGTAGTTATTAGAGAACCATAACGAATTTCCTACCTCCCTAATGATGTCGGATTTTAGGAATGGAAGAACAAATCTCCAAGACCACCGAAGCAGGTATTTGCACCTAGTGGCAGAGGAAAGGTAGAGAAAAGAGAGCCCTAGTGCTTATTTAATTGAATGAGCCTGTTCTTTTTCCTCGTTAAGCTCGATGCTAGAACATGCTACCTCTTTGACAAATGGCAACTCAATAAGGTATAGGAGTGGGAGAATAAGAGAGACGAGAGAGTTTAATGAAATAAAAAACAATCAAAGTGTTGGATTACCATGGTCCTGAGTTTAAATTCTATGCCAGCTAACTAATCATCCACTTATTGGGCCTGCACCGAGTGGTTTTTGTTCAGGCCACTAGTGAAAGGGAAGACCACGGAGATATCATCAGTATTAAATCTTAACATTTCCATAAGTTTTAGCTTTTAGATAACATAACAAACTCACATGCAGTCTTATCAGCATAAAAAGAAAAAGAACGAATGACAAAAGTCACTAATACGGCATGATCCTGACGGCATAATATCATGCAAATAAGGAAGCATTTTTATTCCAATAAAATGTGGGGAAAACGTGGCCACTGACTCATTGAAAACCTTCCCATGAGGCATGATTATTAATGACAGATAACGATGAAAGTTACAAGTAATTAATTAAAACGCAAAAAGGCAGCATCTCACAGTTAGGCATTTATTAAAACTTAGTCTAACAAAATTAATGTAATTAGAGAAGTTTTTCCTTATTCTATTAAAAAAGTGCGACTCATAATATTTGTTTGACCTGCCTTTCATTTTTTTCACTTTTGGAAGAGTCCAAAAATACAAGCACACCAAAAATCGACCGCACTTGAATTACTTCATAATACATTGAATAGGTGAATGTATAACGACCCGACCACCAATTGATCGAGTCGGTTACTTATGATTGGGTCACACGCGCCGGTATGATATTGATCTTTTCGGGCTGGAGCCCGCAATGATTTTATTTTGAAATCATCCCAAAGGCCTCATATGGTCTACTACTCTACTTATATATACAATCTATCCACTTTTTCTATTAAGTGATGTGGGATGCAGAGTATTATGTTCTACACCCTTAAACTGCTCGACTTCCTCGTCGAACAGCCATGTCCCAAGACCAACAATCCGCACCCTCGCGGGTTTGGGAACGATCTGGCTCAAATACCATTTGTAATGACATGACCATTGATCGTTCGAGACCGGCCCTTTGGGTCGGTGCGGTTAGTCCTGACTAGGTCACACATGTCACACCACGATAGTATGATATTGTCCACCTTAGGTGAGCCGGATTTGCTTCCAGAATCATTCAAAATGCCTCATACTATGAGAGTGATGGTTTACTTATATACGATTTATCCACTCGCTCTTAACCGATGTATGATGCGGGGTATTAGAGAATGAATTATAACTTGAAGTGAGCCTTAATAAATTATGTTAAATATGTCTGTAGAACATACATTTAATCATCAACTATCATAGAAGGTAAAGTTGAACTAGTTGTGTGTGCATTATTTCAATCTAAAACAATCGGAAAATTAGCAATCAACATGAGTCCAATAAGAAATTTAAGACATCAGGTCCACAAATGAGAGAACTTACTAACAACCACAAACATTACTTAGCAATAAGGAAATTAAGGTTTCTTCCCAAAAATATTAGGGGGGCAAGGAGTTAGTTTCCAAAAAGTACTCCCTTAAAACAATTGCATCGGTCCATTTATATAAAATTGTTTAAAATAACATACATGTGTGTGACAGTTAATAGTGTCAGGCCAAGATAAAATACATTTTCAATCAATCATGTAGTAGAAAAAACTACATTAACATAGATACTCAAATGACATAAATATGTGCAAGTACATTTGTTCTCATAAAACAGAAAAACACCAACAAGGTGAACTTAAGAGAACTAAAACCAAATACACGAGTCTTGAAGAACTAAACCAAATGAACGATCAGCTATCTTACTTCAATGGACACCCTAAACTAAAGTTAGTGGAAAATGATCTCCCTCATCTTGCTTTTTCTAGCAATGACTACTCCTATCGATGGCGGGCGATAGGTTGTGTGGGGTGGGAGGTAATAGATGAACTACAAATCGATGAGGTACTCAGGATTTCCACCGGAACATGAATGATGGTACAACATGCCATACTACTAGTTAAATAGCAATAGTATGACGGTATAAGATCAATATGTCATTGGAATAAATATGTTGCTTCCATACAACATAGTTTAGCTCAATTTAGTTACACGCTACGATAACCACGATCCGTGGATAATAGGGGCATGCATTAGGCCATTTTTTGGCCAAACACGAACTTTGGTTCGATTAACTGATAATTTGATTTCTAGAAATATACACCTAGACACCACGCCAAAATCACGTTTTGGTTTTCAATATTAATAAAAAAAACATTTGATGTTGGGAATCTCGGTTGAGTCAAAAAATAACTCCACAATCAACATCCATAGAAAAAGAACTATAACTTGTCATCCGCCAACCACTAATATCTTGATCATTTCCTTTTCTCTAAACTTAACCTTATGGTTGTAACTTCTTTTTTCTCTAAAAACCCTTCTTAGCAGATCTAAGTTCATTTAATCATTTATAAACTTAAGCATTAAAAAAGAAAAGATGGAAAGGAACAAATCCAATTAAAAATTGGATTAGTTAACCGACAAAATATGACTACACCAATTTGTGGAAAATTTACAAAGAAAAGCAAAATGACTTGATATGGTTCAATTCGACATTAATCAATCCTCTTATTTTGGTCGCTTTACTTATATAGTGCACACGGAGTGCAATTTCAATCGGTCATGTTTAAATTTTGGGAGGTTGGTAGACGAACATGGTTGGAAATGGATGTACTTTCTAGGATAATTGTGGGAAACTTTTGCTTGCAAGGCGGAAGTACTTCCGAAGCCAACACCCAACATCTAGAAAATGTGGATACGACATGGACACATGGATGTGTAAAAGTCCCAAGAACCAAGATGCGGATAAGTCAAGGAAATTTATATAATTTTAAATGTTAAAATTAGGATGCTATGAATAATAAAAACCAAGATCATGTTTCTATACATGTATAATTCTGATTATAGTTATGGTATACCACCCCCTTTGGGATTCTTGCTTCCGATGACAAATAAACAAAAATAGAAAGAGAGGATACATACTTCTAAGGATCCGAGGAAAAATATATAGGAAAAGAGGTACCGATACGCCGCACACGCTTGAGGTAACTTAGTGCATAGCTATAGCTCGGTGCATTTACAATATCGAACAAGTACTTCAAGTGCACACACATGGTAAGAAATGAACTTGACTTGCATGCATGATCCTTTCTTCATAAGAAAATCACGCTGCTCGTAATAGACTATATTGGGAACTAAAGATTATAAAGTTATTATTCACCAAAAATAGTTAATTTTTTTTTATGGAGCACAAAAAAATTCATTCCCAAAAACACGACAATACAAACGCTGATCAGTCGGATCCAGACAAAACAAATAGGACAGAGTAAATAGCCACAACAGATTGGCTTCCTAGCTTATCACACAACTTGCAACCTAGAACAATACAAGGCAAGTTTTAAAGCTTGGGCATATAATTAACAAGGTAATTCAAAAAAATACAGTATTAAATTTTTAAGAGTGTGTCTATATATATATATTCAAACTATTAAAATCAACACTAGAATCTCTGAGCAAGTTCAATGCAACTTTAATGATCTGCTGAAATCCTGCCTCTTTTCAGAAATTGTATTTGCATTTCAGTGTTTGAAGACACTCCAGAATCAGCTAGCTTATAAGCTTATAAGTTGGATGAACTCATTTGACCACTTGACGAATTAATGTTACATGAACGTGAACTTTTAGCTGGTGGCTCAGTTAGCTGATTTGAAAATTCACCTCAGCTGGCTTAGTAAAAA
>JAYMSR010000396.1:0-14592 GCA_036897825.1 Plantago rigida
ATATGGCCCCAAAGTGCTTTGCCTTTGACAAAGATATCCCCAAGAAGAATAATTTTTACCGGTGAACGTAACAACGCCCAGAGATTCAGATCGTGTGGTCATTGGATCAAGATCTGAGAAACACGAGACCAAGAAAAGAAAATGAAAAGAAAACAAGAAAACCGAGAACTTTGAGGCTAGAGTTGTCTGATCAAGAGGAGAAAGGGAAAACACACACTGGGAGAATGGCTCTTATACCATATCAAATGTGCAGTGCATTTCGAGGTGCCTGCCTTTCATATATATAGGAGATAAGATAGAATCTACAATAAACTCTAACAAACTGAACTATATTTGACCAAGTCCTACCAGAAAAATAAGAGAAATATCAGCACATTAAGACTTTGATTGCAAGTGATCTTGTTTCCTGTACAATTTTTTATGGTGTTTAAAACACAAAGTACTTCATGAATGTTTGGGTGTCTGAACTTGTCATAGGTTTGCTGTGGAAATGGAGGTCACAATCTTTTCCTTCTAGCTGAAGGCTTACTAAAGAAACACATAGCTTCTCACAGTTTGCACGAGCCAGAAGGTTCATCCTTTTTGCTCTTCGTCTATCAGTTGTATGCTGTATCTGAAAGATATATGAGTTGAAATGTGTGTGTGTGTGTGTTTTCCTTGGGCGTTTCAGCTGCTAACAAATGTTTTCTGCTGCAGCTCTTAGCGTCTACATATCCCTGCTGGAGCAGCAATCTAAATACAGAGATGCCCTGGAGATTCTTTCTGGAGACTTGGGAGCTCTTATGGGGATTGAAGCTGATAAATTGCGCCTACAGGTACTATTAAGATTTCATAAGGATCCTTTCTTTTTTAGTTTTCTGAATGTTATTTATTTATTTCTTTTCGTAGATTATAGTTTTATTATTCTGTCAGATATTGTGGATTACAAGTTGTAATATCATCAGACAGTACTTGCACACTTTTTTACTTACCCCAAAAGATCGATCATTATAATGCTCACCAAAACTGAAGCAAAATAAACAAACTACCTGAAGACAAAGGAATTGTGCAAACTAGGATATAGATTTATCTGTCCTTCATCCCAGATATGTTGCAACTTCTTCCTATTCCTATAACCTTGGTTCACAAAAATCTTGATAAATTGCTAAACATAAACTGTTACGGATTTGACTATACGTTTTGGAGGTATCTTGCTTGTATATGGAGATCACAGCTGCGGTATTAATTTTCTAAGCTGTCGAATTGGCACTTATAATGCTGAGCTGTACAATTTCTGTGGCTGAACGAATATTGTAACTATTTTATCTCTTGGCCAATTTGTTGCTATAAAGAGGACCGTGGATGAATAGAAAGTTATCGTAACTCATCTCTCGAGTTTCTTGAAGGCATAAACTCACATAAATAAAATGGTTGGGATAGGCTTAGCAAAGAGTCACTGACTGAGTATTCTCTGAGCTCTACTGCAGTAAGACTGCTCCTTGAACCTAAAAGTTGTCTGAATATCAGATGGGTGGTTTAGGCAACCTGAAACTGTATCTTATGTTTACTGAGAACTGTAAAGTTGCTATTCTCGAGAAAATTCTGGAGCTCCATTCAAAATATACACGTAGCTCCACTTAATTGCTTGGTTTCACTTTCAGCCTTCTCAAGCTTTTAATTGATCTAAATACTTCATTATCCTATTTTAATCTCCACACGTGCTGAAATACATCAGATTTTACATGTTACTTATAAAAGGAACAAAAATGAAATTCAGAATGCGACTATCTTACCATTTATTTTTGGACCTTTGTTTTGACCTTTGAGCCGTATGTTTTTGAATCTATTGTTCAAATTCAGAATGCGACTATGTTTTTGAGTCTACAGTTTCTAAGCTTGTTCCTGTAACTTCAAGTTAACAGGGGCGGTTTCTTGCTATGGCGGGAGATTATGCCGCTGCAGCTGACGTATTCCAGAAAGTCTTAGAAATATGGTATGTCGTACTTGATAATCAAAATTTTTGTTACTTATTAATTTACCTTTTGTTCTGATAGTTATTTTAACAATGGAGCCCAGCCCAGCTCTATATGCTGACCCTATTTTAGGCCAAGTAGGTAAGCTAGGTCTTGAACAATGCTAAGTTACTCTCAAATATTCAGTTTGATTTTATTGTGAAATATGTAAGAGGTATGTAAACCTCGTTTAGGTTTTTTGCTTCTCTTATTTCATCAAGTAATTGTATAATTACTAATATGGCTTCTGGAGTAGTAGGAAAGCTAGGTTGGTATAGTCTAACCAGTTCTTTTTCTTTCGTTCTCCTTTTTTTCTTTCTTTTTCGGCGCAGCTACTCTTCCCTCTCAGTTGCTTGGATATAAAATATCTATGCCATTTCCTGGCTATTATGTTTTCCTTTTAAGCTTTCCCCCCCTCTCTTATTTATTTATATTTTAATTTGTAATTAGATTGATGCTTTGCTACGTGTGACTGTGCCGCAGTGGTCAAGATCATGGGCTTGTGAAATCCCTCTTAAGACCACATGCCCCAGGGTAGGGGGTATTCAACATCTATATGTTAATTTTTTAAAGAAACCTTTTCTTTTTTCCTTGGCAAACCTGTAAACTGAGCTTATCATTCATCTATCAAATAAATTTGTTATTTTTTCTGCCCCAGTTCTATATTGCCCAATCTCATGATGCTGGATCTGTTATCCATGTATTGTAAATTGAATGCTAGTATTTTCCATTGCTCTTCCAGATTCATGAGTCTACAGGTTTTTAATTTATATAGATTCTGTCGTGACCTGGACCCAAGCTTGACTGAGTGCAGCGTGTAATGGGTTCAAGTTATGGGGCACACATGTCTTGTTGGTATGCTTGTTCGCGTTGTGCCGGAGCCCTCACTTTTTGGTTTTGGAATCACCCAAAAGACCTTATACCATGTGAGAGTGTGAGGTCTACCTATATAGTCTTTAACATTCAAGTGCATAACTGATGTGGGATACGGGGTATCACAATTATTTCATATGACTAGCTTGGGCCTTGGATATTATTCATGAAAGAAAATGCATATTGCACTTGGAAGTGTATCTATCAGTAGATGATGCAAAAAGGGTCCTGAAAAGCCTGCCCTCCAGTTCCTCGCTACAACAGTAAACCAAAAAACAATATCAAATTGATTCAGTATACAACTCGTCGGAGCCGCCCCAGAACTATTAAAATTCATGACTTGTATTCTTGAAATATCTTTACTGACTGAAGCCGTATACAATATTAATGTTAAGTACTTAAAATAATACATCTTATCCTAAATGGTTCATTTTAAAATTTGAATTCTCCTTTTTTCTGTAACGTGCAGTCCTGATGACTGGGAGTGTTTTCTGCAATACATTGGCTGTCTGTTGGAGGATGGTGATAGCTTGACTCAAGTTACCAATTACATTCATCTGCCGAAATCGATTGAGTGCAAGGATTTGCATTTAGAAGAGGAAGTAGTAAGTTCTTAAAGTTCCGTGCAATGTATTTTACTTCATGACTTTGGTTCGCCTATATTTGACATGTTTAACTTGTATATTTTAGTTCGATTCACGCATATCGGATGCTGTGAACTTTATAAACAAAATAATGGAAGATCCACAAAATGACTCTCTACGAAGTCCATACTTGGGACATCTTGAATTAGAACGACAAAAACTTCTTCGCGGGAAAGGTGATACTGGGAAAGTTGTTGAAGGTCTGATGCAATATTTTATGAGGTATATAAACTTTCTACGTGCAGATCTTGAAAATATCTTTCTGATGCTTGATTTTAGCAACCCTTTAGTGAGATGCTTTGTAATGTAACTTCTATGGATCGGGGTTAATATTTAGTGCGCACTGAAGTAAAGTTGAATCCTGGTAATTACGAAAGATAAAAACCTTAGAAATGGTAGCCGTAGCTTTCTTTAAAACTGCTCGTGTGATCTGATGTTTCTTCTTGTATTTGGTTCCTTAAACCCTTTTCACTTAAGATATTTGCTTAAGTCAATATCGTTGACTGCTTGGTTCACTTGTTGCAGATTTGGTCACTTGGCAAGTTTCACTTCAGACGTTGAAATATTTCTTGAAGTTCTTGATAAAGATAAAAAAGGAGAGTTATTGAAGAATTTAGTGAAACAATGTGAAGCCAGCACGAATGGGCCAACTAAAGCACTTGGGCAGTCTGTAACTGTATTCAAGATCCAGAACTTTATCGGCGACATTTTCTCCCTGCAAGTGAATGGTATTCCTCAACCCTCAACTTATTGGCTTGTCTGATGTTGCATTCCTGTTTGTAAATTGTAGGAACTCCTTTTTTTTGTTTTGGCTTTATCTTGGACAGTAAACTTAAGCTATTTAAATCACATGCATATACATTTTAACATATTTATCATGCCTTTCGGGGTGACTTGTACTTGACAGACCTTGAGGATCTAGCTGTACGGATGACAGAATTGTTTTGTAAGAACCTCGTGTTGTCACAAGATTTGGATGATCAGGAGAGTTTGTATGGCGAAGAGCTTTTGTCAATGTCATGTCATGTTTTGATTCAGGTAGTGTTCCGCTAAAGTGCATATATTATCTTACATGTGCGTTATATTTGAGCTTCTTAAAGAATTATGTTGCATAATTATTAGTATGTTACTAAGACAATCATTCTTTTCCGTGAGGAAGAATTTATTGGATGTATGGCACCTATTATGCTGAACTGCTATATCATCAAGCCATGTTTGAGACTTTGGGTTCCTTCCTTTCCAAGTTCTCTGATTTTCTGTTTCAAAGATCCTATAGGTTTTTCTACAGAAATTTACAGATTACTCAGTATGAAAATAACCAAGCCTACTTCCTCTCAAATTCTCATCTGGAAATTCAATGCTGGAGTGTTGTTACCTTTGAACTTTGAAAAATTGTGCAAAGTATTTGAAACACATACAAATGCTCCACTTATATTTTTCAAGTATACACTGGTTCAGTATGATACTCCTCAAGTTCTAATTACAGTCTCTTTCATTTTATACTGATCAAGTGTAATTAATTGAAGTTCTATTTGTGTTAATCTGCCCTTCATTTATTTGTCTATATGTGAACTTCGTGTAGAGGATTAAAGTGTCAATTAAATATTCTTTCTTCTTATACTTTTGGTTAGCTTTTCTGGAGGACAAGGGATGTCGGGTATTTATTGGAGTCCATTATGATCCTGGAGTTCGGTTTGACTCTCCGAAGGTCAGATTCTTGTTTATGTGACAACTTCTTGTAGTTGCTTAGTTTTTTTGTTTGATAACGCGGACTATCTTAGTTAGTAACTTAAAAATGTATATTCTTCTGTCTGCTGGTGTATTTGCTATGAAGAACAATGAAAAGAAAAGTACGATTGTAAGGAAAGACTATTTACAGGAAAACAAACAGTCTTCGGGATTTTATGTATTCATTAGGATTTTATGGAAGGTGCCTTTCTCTAACTGAACTTGTACTGTGAAATTAAGGTCATAGGTAGCCAGAATATTTGTTGTCCATGTACTGTGAGGTTGTTATTTTGTCAATTGATCACACTACAAGAAAGTCAAGTATAACTGTGCTGGTTTGTGTCTTGCTGCTCTTCCTCAGATACAAAGTGCCAATCAGATAAATTTAGCATGACTTTGGTATATTCCGAATTCATACAGTTAATAGTGAAATAAGGAAGTAAATTTGTTATCATAATGTGGCATCAGAGGTCAAATGTGGAAAGGCTCTTCCTCCGGACGAGCCTTGTGAGTTCATATCATTTTGTCTGTCTTTGAATCCAGATGCCACACCACTCTACTCTAGTGGAGTTTTCTAGCTAAGTTGATAAACAAGTAATCTGATGGAGTCATTGTTACGGTGGGAATTACATTTTATTTATCAGATAATGTATATTGTGCTAAATGGTTTAGTTTGTGCAAACATCCAGTAGTGACACCAAAAAGAGAGAAAGTGCTAAATGAAAGCAGAAGTGAAAATTCTTAGCTGACAAATGCATGCTCCAGTGACTTGTAGATATATGGACGTATGTTTGTATGTTAGTATGCATGTGTGGATATGATTGTATAAATGTCTTGCCTAACAGTTTGTTTTTATCATGATTCGTGATTTGCAGATTTGTCTGGCAGTACAAGATTCTATTGGTGCATTTATATTCCTATTGGAGTTGCCTCCCATTAGCATATGAATGGTAGGTCTTGTCCTGATCTATAAGGTTTTACCTTGAGTTACAACTTTACGTCCAGAGTCTAGACCTTTTGATTTCACTGCTTTCCTCATTCTGTCTGAACAAATCTTCTCTCATCTGTTCAGCTATAAATCCCTGGATGTGAAGAATATTTTGCTGGAGTCTATGTCTCACCACATTTTACCACAGATGATTTCATCTCCCCTCTGGCCAGATTTAAATCATCTCTTAACTGAGTACCTAAAATTCATGGATGACCATTTCCGTGAATCTGCAGACCTTACATTCGTTGCATATCGCCACAGGAACTACTCAAAAGTAAGCGAAATGCTCATACTGGTGGTCCTTTGTTGCTTTCATTTGAGAAATGTACTAGAATGTGGTAATGTGAATTCGTAACAGTGCTTTCCTTGTTACTGATGCAGGTAGTTGAGTTTGTCCAATTTAAGGAAAAATTACAACGTTCAGGTCAGTATCTGATGGCAAAGATTGAAGGACCCCTTTTACAGCTAAAGCAAAATGCAAATAAAGTTGAAGAAGAAGAGGTAACAACACTGCCCTATCCCCATTCCTAATATTCATCTTTACAGTTAGCTTCTTTCTATTTTGTGTAGATTTTTTACTGAACTAATTTGATTTCTCAGAGCCTATTGGAGAGCTTGGGACAGGGTACTCACTTTGTTGAGCTCTCAAATGAGATCAGAAGCAAAACACTGACGTTCAATGAAGACTTGACTCTGCGGCCTTGGTGGACACCTACTTATGATAAGAATTATCTCTTGGGTGAGTGTAAACTCCTTAGAATTACATATAAATATTTTGGGAAGTAAATGCAGTAAGGTGTCCAAGGGGAAACACAAATTTTCCTTTCTTGTACTTTAGCTTGACATTTTTCCCTAATTGCACCGTGTCATCTTATCCCGATAATACCAACGTGATGTACTTTGTGCTTGCCTTGTATACTCAAAGTTAAAATCTTTTGACAATAGCTTCTCTATATTTGTAGGGCCCTTTGAAGAAGTGTCGTATACTCCCAGAGGAAAAAAGGTACTATGTCTTTTCAGCTATGTGCTAAATCCATGTTAATACTTTATACAGTGTAATAGTGTGTTCTAAAGTTGCAGTATTGCAACATATATATGCTACCCCTCCAGTGGAAATTGAACGAGTTTATTTAAGTTATTCCGAATGTTTCTACTTCACTTCTTTAAACAATCTTTTCCTTGTGGTACATAGTGGCACATAAAAGAATCTCACTTTTACAGATCTCAATCTTGTGTTTTTTTACCTTTCTGGACTTGCAAAATAGCTTAGCATTAACTAAATGGTTTGGCATATTTACATTGCTGGATCACCTTGGATGGATTTTGCTCTGTGTTTTCATTTTCTTCAGCCCCAATATCTTCAAATCTGCACCTCTCTGTTTACAGAGGGCATGATTAATATTTTGACCATTTTTTTTGCAGAATAACGAGACAAGCCCCTTAGAGACAACTGTGTTGACAACTATAGAGAAGCGATCTCTTCTCCCTCGGATGATTTATCTGTCAATGCAGTCTGCATCAGGGTCAGTGAAGGAAAATCTTGAACCCAATGGGACTGTCGTTGATCAAAAACTGTCCGTGGAGCTTAAAACTTTACTTGAGCGCTATGCTAAGATCTTAGAATTCCCCTACCAGGATGCGATAGAACTTCTTGTTGGGGTTTCACGCGATGAAAAATCCACAGTGGTATGTTTTCTAATTTCTCTCTTTATTCTGCTGCAATTCTTTTGTCGTAGTGTTCCTTGCAATGAATTTATGAGGAGCAAGTCTTGTAAAAGACTTGATTGTCCTAAATAAATAAAAGAATAACATTACTATAAGTATGGTGAAGTGCCTTACCCTTGGGTTGGGAGGGATATGATTCTCCTTAGTATTTGGGAAATTCTCGACTTCTACAAGAAGTTGGCATTCTCTTTTATTATAATTTTATACTATTTTTTAACGCAAGATGTTATAGGTTTTGAACTATTTGAAAATACAAGACATTTTGCATTTCCCAATGAATAATTCCCATATTTAATTAATGCAATTTGTTGATATCAGCTTAGTTGATTAGTTGAAGCATTTTATTGCTTAAATCTCTTGATTTGAATTTTTAACATAAGAAATAATAACAAGGAGTTAGATAAGGTCTATTAAAACGTGTGAAAAAACCAAAACATCTTGTATTGAAAATCGGAGGCAGTAGATAATACAGTAGTTATGCTATGCAATTCCCTCGTGCTTTACTAACGACTAGGTGGAATTGCCTTTATGCAGGCTTCAAGTATGGATGTAGTTGACTGGATGAATTTTGCTGTGTTCATGAATGCTTGGAATCTGAAGTCTCATGAGATTAGGCTTTCAGATACAGATAATGCAGGCTCTGGTACCTGGCATATTGTGAATTCTCTGATGAAGAAATATGTTCTGGAGAAGATTAATTCTGCTGGCCCCATACTTACTTCTCCAGGAACTGATTTCTCGATTCTTGTCCAACTCATGACAGAGCCCTTAGCTTGGCATGTCTTAATTTTACAATCTTGTGTACGCACACTTGTCCCTTCAGGAAAGAAGAAAAAGAAAGGTGGAGCCACTGAACATTCAAATTCCCAGCTATTACATGAGATACTTGGTTCAATCCAATCTATCTGCGATACAATAGAGATGGTCACCAAATGGTTAAGAGACCAAATTGACAAACCTAATGATGAAAAGCTCAACATGATCTATTCCTCAATTCAAGGAGAAGCAGAAATCAATGGACCAGGCAAGGTTTCCAAAGTATTAGAATCTTCTGTCTCACAGTTGAAGAATGTTGAACTTTGCGATAGACTTGCTGTGGCCTTGCGTGCATGGAATCCTGCTGATGTGCCTAGAAAGATAATTAAAGGGCAAACTAGCTTGCTAACAGAGTTTCTCAAGATCTGTGAGTCGAAAATCAAGATATTGCAGGCTCTCAAGCACCTTTTGTAGCTCAAGCTTGGAAAGACTTGATGGAGCGAGCTATAAAGATACTGCCTAGTGACAAATTACTCTTTTCCTTTCTCATGTTACTGTCGCTATGGATTAGTGCAATCATGCATCCTCAATTTTTAAACAGGTACCAATTTTGTAGTTTCTTATGCTTTTAGGATATTAACCCTTTTTATGCAGACACTTATGTTTACCACCACCGTGAAGACTCGGGTGTAATCCTGGCATTGAGTTCTGAGTGTACATTTATTTGATTGTTATTGTAAAATCAAATGAATAGTTCGTTTTCTCCAAAGAATTATTCAGAACCGTATCTGTTTTTCCTCTGTTCGGCTCTTGATGAGTTATCATTACCTCATATGCGAGTAGATCTTATGAAATACTTGTATTTTCTAACAGTAGGAGTAGTATACACGATCTCTTGCAAAAGCTGTTCTGTCTTATATATGCGAAACTTGTAAATTTTTGAGGAGCACAGGTCTATAACAGCTCTGTTGGTGATGAAGAGAGATGAGAAGCAAACTAACCAAACCTTCTCATACAGTATAATCTAAGATATTACAAATTCATTTAAATCAGTTCCTTGATTGAAGCTAACTGCTTAAAAACCTAATCTTCAAACCTAATATGAAGATTAGGTTCCTAAACATTTAATTACTTTAATTACTGGGTTTTTTTTCTTCAGGGTCAGTGAAGTAACAGTCCGAGAGATACTTTCATAAGCATGAAAATGGACTAGACTTTTGCACCAAGAACGTTGTTGAGACTTGAGATGGTCTATTTTTAACTTTAACGAAGAGAAATCTATAAAAATACTACTCTAAAGTCGAAAGTAAACTTTAGCCAATGTCCATTACGACTTGACTTGATTACTTTATTACATAGACTCAAACCCAGATCACAAACAAACTCGGAAAACTCAGAATTGCGGGTTTACTTTATTTACTACTGCTTGTCAAATACTCAAGTCAAGGTACAAACCTCACCACCTAAAATTTATGTTAAGTCCTTTATTTCACACTGATATATTATAAAGTTCTTACAGTAAAACCTAACCATGTACATTTCAGGCTTTGCAATCTTAAGTACTCATATAAACTATCAAATCTTAGGTTTTCCTTCTGCAGATGTTGTCTTCAGATTGGCTACTTGACTTAACTGTTTGGCTAACTAACAGCTCCATTATCCACTTAATCAACATAATGACATAATCCTTCTAAATTAATTATCTTTAATTCCTAAGAAAAAGTGGAAACTTAGTATCCTCATACTTGTCTTTTCTAAAATATAACACATTATATTAGATCTTGACAATAAGGGTCAATATAGATAACTGTAAGGAAGCTTTTGGATCCTCCTAGCTATAATTAAAGTTGTAAACAAGTTCTCCCATAGGTTTCTAGTTTGATGATATGATTACCCTGGCCGCCCCATCGTCTAAGTATATCTACGCATACATTTTGCCTAGACTGACAAGTAATAACTGTCTATACGACTTGGTTCCTGTGTATGAGCTTACTGTGTAGTCATACAGTTGATCTGTTTATAGTGTCTAAATTGAGAAAAGGACTTGCCAGTATTAGTTTAAACTAGTGGATGCACCTAATCCTGATTGTAGTTGGACTAATGTTTCCTAAACTTCATGTCTTGTCGTTCTTTCTTTTCCTCTTTCAACTTTAATAAGGATTTTTTGTTCTGTATATGAGTACTATAAATAGGTGAGTTCACTTGAAGCTTATTAACTCACAGCTTAAACATTTCAACTCACTGAGAAAAGTTTAAGCAGCAAAATGGAGGCTAAGTTTTCCTGCTTAGCACCATGGTTCCTTTTCCTTTCATGCATACTCTCTCTTGTGACATCTTTAGCAACTGCAGAGATTTACTACCACGATTTTATAGTACGAATTTTCTCGTTATGCTGTTGTTTATTTGTTGGTTCTCTTTGAAGTGAGCCTTAACATGATGATTACTGGTTCCACCTACAGGTTCAACAAACACCGGTGAACAGGTTGTGCATGACGAACAACATCATCACTGTAAACGGACAGTTTCCAGGGCCGACTATTGCAGTGCGTAATGGCGATTCGCTAGTCGTTAAGGTGACAAACTGGGCACGTTATAATGTCACCATTCACTGGTAAATAAACACTGCATGATTTAAAAAGAACATAGTGCATCAACTTGGTTACTTGCTGTAACGAAATTCGTCTATGAATTGCTTGTACAGCTAGTCCATGTAAGAATTTTCCATTAAATGATCACTATTTTTTGGACAGGCATGGGATTTTCCAGATGAGAACGCCATGGGCCGATGGCCCTGAGTATATAACTCAGTGTCCTATTAAGCCGGGAGGAACTTACACATACCGTTTCACAGTAGCAAATCAAGAAGGTACATTGTGGTGGCATGCTCACAGCAGGTGGCTCAGAGCAACAGTCTATGGAGCGCTCATTATCTTTTCCAAACAGGTCTCTTCCTATCCATTCCCTACACCTAAACTTGATGTACCAATTATTCTAGGTAAACGTTACGACACATAGTATAGCTTATGTTTGAACAGGAAATGATGCTGATTTTAGAATATATATTGAAATGTTGAGCAGGGGAATGGTGGAATCGGAACATTATCGATGTTCTAAGGCAAGCACTCTTTACTGGATCTGCTCCAAATGTTTCGGATGCTTACACAATAAACGGCCAACCTGGTGATCTCTACAGATGCTCTAGCCAAGGTGAATTTGGATTGAAAATCTAGAAAGTTTCATCGACAAATGAGCATTTTGAACTCCTTTATGCGCATGTTTTTAAAGCCTAAGAGAATCGTGATACTCGGATGCAGGTACAACAAAAGTATCGGTGAACCGTGGGGAGACGGTACTGCTCAGAGTCATCAACTCTGCACTCAATCAGCAGCTCTTTTTCACAGTAGCCAACCACAGATTGACAGTAGTTGAAGCCGACGGTGCCTACAAAAAGGCCTACACGACGAATGTAATCATGGTCGGACCTGGCCAAACCACAAGTGTACTCCTTACTGCAGATCAGGCACCAGGACGGTATTATATGGCTGCACGTGCCTATGCAAGCGGAACAAATGTTCCCTTCGACAACACCACGACAACTGCTATCCTCGAGTACAATGCTGCCACCAGGCGAACATCCTCCCCTGTCATGCCTCAACTACCGGCATTTAACGACACAAACCCTGTCACACGATTTACTAGGCAGATGAGAGGCATTCCATCGAAGAACAACCCGGTTACAACAAAAATCGACGATAACTTGTTCGTAACGGTGGGATTAGGCCTCGTCAACTGCACTGCAGGCCCGAGATGCCAGGGTCCTAATAACACTCGTTTTGCCGCGAGTATGAATAACATGTCATTTGTTCTGCCAAGAAAGACTTCCTTACTACAAGACTATTACCAGAACATACCAGGAGTGTACACCACTGACTTCCCTTCTTCGCCACCAGTGAAGTTCGACTACACAGGTAACGTAAGCCGTGGGCTATGGGCCCCAAGACGCGGGACTAAACTCTACAAGTTGAAGTACGGGGCGAACGTACAAATTGTGTTACAAGACACAGCTATAGTCACGACAGAGGATCATCCCATTCATCTCCATGGATACCATTTCTTTGTTGTGGGACAAGGATTCGGCAACTATAACCCGAACTCTGATCCTGCTAAGTTCAACCTGGTCGATCCGCCTGTTAGAAACACCATCAGCGTGCCTGTTGGTGGTTGGGCTGTCATCGTAGCAAATAATCCAGGTAGTTAAAACAATTAGTAAGCAAACACATACTAGTATGCAATTCAATACTCTTTCATTAACTTGGCAAAATTTCTTGGAACAGGAGTTTGGATCTTTCACTGTCACATTGATTCTCATCTGACATGGGGATTGGCAACTACATTCATTGTCGAAAACGGAGTAGGAGAATTGCAAACCGTGGAACCTCCTCCACCTGATTATCCTCAATGCTAAGATACCACAAGATCATTCAGTTTGGAGTTCATGATCAATTGCTGTTTCTCATAGACAAATTCTTTATACTTTGTCTGTTTAGTTTTGGTAATGTTTTGCTAGTATTTTGTATCTCACCAGATGCTTGTACTTAGTGGGATTATGCTCATTTCTCCAAGAGTTGTATTTCAGTTAATATTGTTGATTTAATGGATTGCATGTAACAATGTATCACTTGGTTTGGGAATCAAAGAGTTGATTAATATTCCTACTTCATGAGATAATTGCATTTTCACCTCGTACAATTTCTGTTTGATAAGATGACCTTGCTGTTTTCAGTGACAAAAAGGCCTGTATTCTCAAGAAGATGTGACAATAAGTGATTTTTTAATGTTCAATAAATTACAATGTTTGGTAGCCGACTAGACTTAGGGTATGCAGATCATTCTTAACCACAAGGTCCTGTAACCCGGTCTACAGAATTATTTTCCGCCTGGATACCGGAGGTTTTTGCATTCATACATCTCTATTCTTGAATGTACTACCTTGAACAAATGATGAACAAGAGGAAAAAAACAGAAACAGTACAATCTTTGCATATTTATAACTCTTGAATGAACCTTTTTGGTTTCATTGTACAAGATTAGGTGCCTTATAAGTAACTGAACTGCACCAAATTATTCTCTCTAGTAAACAACCAGTAACACTTTAATATTTTTATCTTATCTTTTTTTTTGTTCTATCATCATCAGATAAGAAGGTTGTACTTAAACTTTATACTTTAGATCTCACCATTCATTCAATCTGGTATGATTAAATTTGACCCACAAGATCAAACCCATTGCGTGATACCACGATTTCTTTCTTTCTTTCTCTTTCTTTCTTCCTACCACCTCCGCTCCTCTTTCCTTCCATCCATTAATTCACCTGCTTCTTCCCTGGAGGATAAATTCACCGGCTCCTTCCTTGAGCAACCCTCCATTCTTCCCCAGAAATTCAATTCGTCGGTGTTGTTATGATAGGAGCAGGTAAGATTCCGATAAAATGCGCAGGTATATTTCCTTTTAGTTCAGGGACAGATTTGTATGAACGAGAACAGTTTGAAACTTGTATTCTTTGTCTCGGTTATATCGATAGACAATCATTTCTTAATTTGCCTTGAGATTAGATGATTGTAAATTGGATTCCATTCAGAGAGTTCATGGAATGGATTGTAAAAGATGACTTTAAATTCTTATGTAAAAAGAAAATAGAAATTGCTCAGAAAAAATGAAGAGGAGAAAAGGCTGCGTTGATATCACTGAGTTTCTGCCTTTCTGGGGAGGAGGAGCGATCGGAGAAAAGACGAAATGTGGCATTTAAGCGCGGAAACGAACGATCGCAACAAGAAAAACAAGAAACGTGTGATTAATTATGTTGGATTTGTAACTCAATTGAACG